>VXBB01008389.1:2925015-2938335 GCA_013399915.1 Illadopsis cleaveri
AAAAAAAAAAAAAAAGGAAAACAAACCACTAAAATTGAAGATAACTGAGATAAAAGGGTCCAAATCTCACAGAGATATTCCTAACCCAGGGATCAGGCACACAGTAATTTCCTGTAACTCAACCAAGCTAAGGAAGCTGTACCTATATTCCTAATGAGCAGCACATGCAAGGTAATTTTACTTCTCACTTACAAAGTTTAAGGCACTTCAAAAGACGAGCAAAAGGAAGCAACAGACATATCTGGTGCATCTTAGCTTAATAATTTACCTGTTAATCAAATTTGTTCAAGTAGCAACTGTTCAACACTGACTACCAGTCAAGAGTTCATGCGCACTGATCCCTTTACAATTTTAGTACAAAATCTAGTGGTTTACACCACAGACAGTTATTATGTCTCAACTAACTCAAAATAACTTTTGAAGTCACATACTGCCAGTGTGAGCCCTGACACACTAGTTTCACTGAAGTTGATGTCCATATCCAATTAACCCCAAAATTGGCTTGATTTAAAAAAATGTGTAGATACAAGCCAGTGCAAGTAAGAATCTCAAATTAAGTTGATCAAAAAAAACCAGTGAGCCGCACACTTGCACTACAAATACTCGTTATTTATATGAAGCAACTCACAAGTTGTTACTCATTTAATGAAAAACTTGGTATAAGAATGTTTAAATACATGAGTTAAAAAAATCCACTACAATAAAACAGCAAAATACAGACAAATACTTTTCTGTGTCTGGATTCCTGTGTTTCCAAGACTGTTTTAGGAGGGAGAGACACAGAAATGAAGTATCTTAAAACAGACAAAATGAAACTAAAGCCTGTTCTTCACAAGAATAATTGTATTCTAGCAATGCTACATCATCTTTCATTATACTGGTGTCTCCCAAAAATGGGGTTTGGACAATATTTTGGTTGCAACACATACGCCATGACACTTACAACATAGTCTTATCCAAAGCATCCACTAAGAAAATCTCATGCAGTGGCTTTCTTGACTCCTGGAAATACGACATTCATTTACAAAATAAAGACCAGAAAATTACCCCTTGAATAAAAGCCAAGAATAGGGCAAATAAAGAATCAGTCAGATTCATTGCAGAAGTCTGTCCTATCCAAAATGATTTATCCTGCAAGATACAGAATACACAACAGCTGGAGCATCTGAAGCAATTTTGACAACTTCCAGTCTATAAAGGGTTCTATGTAACCTCTTGATACCTTTTGAGAATACCCTAGTCAGCACCAAGAGGAGTGCTCTAAGCCAATTCCTCTACCAAAATATATTAAAAAAACCAAACAGAAAACCTTGCAAAATAATACTCTGTAAAACAGAAACTAAGACATTTTAAGACACTTCTCTGGTATAATAAATACAGTTTTATCTCCTTTTAGCACCTTACACCACATAGCAGTAAACCTGAAAGGAGGTGAGAGTCAGTCTCTTCTCCCAGCAATTAGCAATAGGACAAGAGGACAGAGACTTAAACTGCACCAGGTAGGGTTTAGGCTGGACATCAGCAAGACGTTTTTCACAGGAAAAAAGCATTGTAATGGGCTGCCCATGGAGATGGTGGAGTCACCAACCCTGAAGATATTTCAGGAAAGACCAGATGTGGCAGTCAATGCCACAGTCCAGTTGACAAGGTGGCGTTAGGTCATAGGTTGGATATTTCAACAGTCTCATCCAATCTAGTTGATTCTGTGATTCTGTTTTTCTTTGAATGAATATGGGATGGGTTCCCATGAGATCACTTACTGTGAACTTCATAATTTTTCAGTATAGGTGCAGATATCCCTGGAAAGTTCATATATTCAACTACACCCTCCATAAAACTTCACAACCTCTAAGCCCTCTCTCACTGTTCATCACTCTCAATACTTGCTGACTCAAACCTGAGAGAGGTAAGGGAGTAGAAGCTCCTAGAAAGAGCTAATAAAATATTAATAGAGCATTGAAATTGCCCTTCATTACAGTCAGGACCCAGTGTGGAAAGTCATTCAAGGCTGGCACCAGAGCACCCATACCAGCTACAAACTACAAATAAAAAGAACATCTACTATTTTTAGTCCTCTCAGGACTAAATTATCCATTTCAGTTTGTTTTGTTTTGCTTTATTTTACTCTGTTGTTTTTCTCTTGTTACTCTTGCAAATCATTGCCAGTCCTTACTCCCATGACCCACATTAAAATTATCACATGCTCTCTTTTAGCACTACAAACATGAATGAGGTAAGTCCAGTGACATGCATGTGATTATACTTAACTCATCCCCTTCAGAAGGTACAAGCACAATCTATGTCTTCTGGACAGTTCTTTCCAGAAATGAATCATAAAAATCGAAGAAGTGAACAAGCTGCATTATATGCCATATGAAAACTTGTATGAAGCATTAAAATATCCCCCAAAGCTTACAACACATGTATCACATACAAGAAGCCCTGAAAATATAAAATTAACTTCCCTGGTAGTCAGACTCCAGGCAATACAGCATCAAAACTAGAGAAAGCATGTTTTTATTTTTGAGTCTCATAAAACTCAAATGCATTACAGACATGACTGAACAAAGCATGAATAGTTATTCCTGCTCAATTTAAATTCTTCTATCCACAAGTTAGTTCTGTTAGTTCACCAGAAATATTTAAGTATTTCCCAGAAAGATTGTAATTACATTTTACTGGGGTTTTTTCCACCACTCTCCTGCAGTTTGCACAGACCACTGCCAGCATTTTGAAAGAGTCCAGGAACATATGTACCACATGAAATCAAGTGATCTTGTACCCAAGTACCCTGGTTGTAATGGCTGAAGCAATACTGCTGACCATCAATAACATGGAGACTGCTTATGGACCATGGAGTACTTTCAAAGACCAGTGGTATTAAAATTAAATACAAATTTCAGTTGAAATTCCAACAGTAATAAACCTCCTGGTGAAGAACTACACTCCACACACCAGCTGCCAACAAACTGCCACCAAAAGCACAGCCCTCAAAAGCAATGACAACTAACAGGTGAACTTCAGAGATGGGCAATCAAAGGAGGTGAGTGCTCTTCAGTGAAAAGCTAACATGGCAAGGCATAAAACATTTGTAACACTTCTCTCCAGCAGTTATCTGCTCGAGATAATGGAGTCAAAAGAACTGCTAGCAATTTGTAGAATAAGGCCCCTGGGCTCAGTTTCTCCCATTCATTTCAGTGGGAGCCAAATTACAGGTTTATCTAATAATTCATATAAATCCCTCACAAAAATACCAAATAACTTCCGGAGCAGTAGATGTGCAATTTTCTTCAGTGAGTGGACACAAGTATCACTTAGGGCAAAAGGACAGATCCTGCCACAGGAGGCATTTCTACCCTGCCACATGCATCATAAACATCATACTGACAGCTTAATTTCCTATAAAACAATTCACTGGGAACTCCTGTTTCCTACTTTAAACCTAAAACCACTATAGCGGTTGTACTAGATAGTAAAATGGCAACATAATTTTTGGTTTGCTGCTATTTAATCACTCAGGCCACATTCCTATGTTTTACTTAATCAGCACAATTCTTGCCCAGTTTTACATCTGATACTCTAATCAAGGCCTTGTAGCATATATATTTTTTCCCTATCAAACCTGTTTAGGTCTATTTTTTTCACATAAACACACATCTCTTCCCATAAAGTTGCATTTTACTGCCAGTCTACAAAAAGTTAATGCCTTGCAGAGGTATTTCTCAGATTTCAAAGAGTTGAAAAGCAATCTGTCTTAGCAACACTCTTCAAAGTATTTGTAAGTTTTTCTAAGCACATACTCTAGTATGCTATGCTGGAACAAAAATTGCTTTCTTTCACATGTTAGAACTTGTTAGCCCCTTGGCTAATATAAAACCTTCACGATCTTTGCTGGTTGTGATTGGCTTGTTTAATAAAATGACACACAGATAGAACATATTTGCAGAATGATACCATAGCTCTGTTGACTTGGCTTGTTCCCTTGGACTTGGCTAGCATGAAATGCCTCTGAGCCAGTTTTTCACAACTCTCCTATGTTTTCCCTCTAATCAGTTGTTATGGATTATTGGCAGCAGTTAACAGAAATAAAAGACATGGAGTCATGGAGATAAAAGGACACTTCCTTCCAAATAAACTAGAAAGAGTAGAATCACAGGTTATGCTGAGCTGAAACGGACCCACAAAGATAATCAAATCCAACTCTCAGCCCCACACAGGACCATCCCCAAGAGTGCCTGAGAGCACTGTCTAAATGCACAGAATAACTCATTTTTTGGACTAAAAGCATCCAAGTATCTACTAAACACAGATACACAAGAGTTACAGCAAGTTATTTTTGTATTGATATCAGAAGAGTCATTAACTCACCATGACTTTCAGTGCAGTTCAGTCACAGACATTCATTATTGTCATCACTAAAGATGAAGATGCTGCATATGTAAACATGTGACAGCCATTAGGGTCCGAAGACCTTTCGGCCACCAAGTTGGCCTCTGGTACAGCACAGGCAATACTTCAGCAAAATGCTTCTGTGTTGAGCTCAACAACTTGACAAAAATAATTGTCTAAAAAGACATCTCACTGAGAAGACAGATGAAAAGGATCCTCCATCTTTACTCTTTTCAATTGTAGTCTGTGCCAAGTGTTACTCATCCTCACTCCTGATAATTTGTGCTTTTCTTTCCATTTTAATTTTTCTGGCTACAAATTCCAAGCACTAGTTCTTGCAATAACTTTTTGCACTAGAGCAAACTATCTCATCATTTTCTCCATATGAAAATGCAATTTTTGTATCTAAGCTCTTACTTTTTAATTTGCTAAGGCTGTTGACAGAGAAGTTCTGCCAAAGCTTGTCAGACTTATTTAAGGCATCACGACTTGCCTCTCCACTACCTTCCCAGAAAACTTCCAAGAGAAAGTGCCCATACCAAGCTGCTCCCATAACCTGTCTTGTTTAGTTTAGTTTAAGTTGCAAATTATAACCAGTCTGAAGAAAAATAAACAAATTTGTGATGGAGGGCACTTGCTCCCCTTCTGTCAACTCATCCTGATGGATGATATTCATCACTCCCTCTCAACACCCCCACTCTGTGTTTTGCAGATTCCCCTGGGTTGCCCTTACAGTTCATTTACACTCTTTTAAACACAACAGAACCACATATGCTAACAACAATTTTCCCAGTGCTACATACCAAGATAAAGTATGCCTGGTTGTTACAAATTATTTGATCCTGATTTGCATATGCAAAACAATTAACCTAATTTGCCCAACAGCACCATGATATGAGCTCTTACTGAGTTGCTAGTCTTCATTAATCCCTAAATAAACCCTTAAATTATAATAAACTCTTTCTGGCATATGGTTTCCTTTTCCTACTGTACAACCTGTGTTCCTTGCTACTCCAAGCTGAACTTTGTGTTGTGCTGTCTTAGGAAAATCCTGTGTATTACTTGACATAGTCGCACCATTCAACAAAAGTACATTTTTTTTCTCCATCCTTTCCGATTCCATTAAGTTTGATTCCATCACAAGATGTAATAATATTGTTTTTAAATTTACTTTCAAAAAATGCTTTAAGTACATAACAACAGGTCTAGCATAGACACAGCTGTAACCCCTTCCGAAACACACATGTTCAATAAAGGTATTTCACTGACCCTGACTGAGATCTGCCAGCCAGGCTGTTTTTAAGGAGCACATTACTGATACTGCATAGCACAAATTTTACTTTTCATGTATCTTTTGATATTAACAAATAGTAGAAATAAAGAGAACAGCACAAACTGACATTGGACAGAATGCATAAATCTTCCATCGTCCTAGAAAAATCTTGAGATCATTTTACATTATTTTAGACAGCAACACGTTTAATCATGATCAAACATGCTTATCACATTGCTAAGCATGACACAATCACGACAGCTCCACTGCTGCAGCAGTGGATGAACTTTGGTGTCTGATTATTTACTAACTCTATTATTCCTAGCACTGCTCCGATGTCCTCCAGCCTGTAACTGTCTCCCTACAATAGTTTGAGGATACTGTATACAAGTTCCATACAGTCACCATGGAACAGCAGTCCAGTAACTATGCTGTCCATCACTACACTGGGGTGTTCTCACTGCTCCATCGGTGGTGCTGACTGGAGCACTGTGAGGACCACATACACCATGTCTCTGCTGAAACTGTACAAAGCTGAGGGGTCAAAAGGACTTTTAGGCAAATCTAAAAAGCTTAAAAAAAATACATATAACAATACAACAAACTAACCTTAGCTGGTAAAGGTGCATGTAGCTAATTCTGCCTTTTCCCCTAGGATTGCCAAGGACCCAACTGCCTTTCCAGGTCACAAGATTCCCCCAAGGGAAGGTGACTGGCAGAACAGTTAGGGTTAAAACTACCTCATTGCAAGACCAAACTACGACTATGTGGCTATGACTAACTAAGAGGTAGTGGAGCCCTAGATCAAAATCTTCAGCAGGCAGGGAAGAGACAACTCTAAGCTTGTAATGAACGTACAGATGTGAGCCACAGAGCAGACGTCAAGAGGAGAAAATGGAATCAGGTAATGACAGGAACACTGCCTCTTCCTATCTAACAACATGCCTGTGGTATCAAGGGGAAACTAGTAGCTCCACAGGTGCAGCCAGTTCTCCTCCTCCTCAGGGCCAGGCAGAGGAGAGTTGCGAAACAAGAAAAGTGGGAGAGAACAGTGAATGGTAAATCAATAATGCTTTTCAATCAGCCACCTCGGCTTGGACTGCTCTTTACTGTAACCTCATGGCTAACAGAGTCTTGTAATTAAACAAACAAAATTCCCAAGGTAGTTTGCCTGCATTACACCTAGAGGATGCAAAACACTAGAAAAGAATTTTTGTTCTTGTTACCACAGCAGACAAAGTGAATGAAACGTAAACTTTTACCTCTTTTTCTATTTTGAGCAGCTTCTTTACTGCCACCTCCTTGTCCTGAGAAATCCATCGGGCTCGGTAGACACTCCCAAAACTCCCTCCACCGCAGTTCTCAAAAAACTGCAAGTCGTCAAATTTAATTTGCACAAATGAAGCACTGGTAGACGACATCTCATAATGACAAAATATACCACAGCAAAACCTGCAAAGAGAAAAGCTTTTATTAATGCACATGCTCCAAGGATTTATGGACTTTCCTACCCATGCTCAGTCACACCAAAATCAAAATCATAAGCAGACTACAGTAAAATCCACAGGCCACAGGAGGGAAAGAGCCTAAGAACTTGCATTCCAGCAGGCTGTGAAAAAGTTTGTGTAATTTGCACAAGCTATTAGGAGGAGCTGGGAGACACAAACAACTAACAGTATTCCTCTGACGTTTCCCGAACACCTTGGGAGCAGCTCTGCAAAAGGCAGGCACGTGGCTGCCTTCCCTGCGGACAGACAGGAAGCGTGTTCCCGGCCGCGGGTAGCCTGCCCGCTCGGGCACGCCAGGCACGCCGTGCTCCCGCCACGACGGCCGGGCAGGGGCACACGCCACCCGGGCCGGGCAGCAGCCGTGGCAGCGGCGGTGGCACCTTGGCGTACACCGCGCCCTGACAGCACTCCGAGCCAGGCTGGAGCGCTTCATGCAAGGATGTGGAAAAACCTGGCCATGGTAAATCTCTCTTCCTGAGTGACTCAGTCCTGTTTGCACGTTGTAACAAAGCGCAAGTACAGGGTAATTCATCTGGGTTACATTATGTGAAATTCTGCAGCCTGTGCCAAGACTGGTGTCGGCAGTTTCAGGAGATGATCCCAAATCTGCTGACAGGGGAACAGAATGTCCTTCCCCGAGATTTCATGGTGATAAAGCTTATGGCTGTAGTGAATTTCAAGAAATATTATCACCCAAATGGATGAACAATGACTAATTTTAGGTTTCTTTTTTAATGATATAAGATCAGAAAGCTCAGGTCTTTAATGAGACTGCAGGACACGGCATACTCCAGAATCATCTGCAAGTCTGCTGTGAGTTCAGTTCAGACGCACCAGCCTAGACAAAGTAGTTTTAATTACCAGCAAAAGTTACTATACTTGCAATTAATGACAGTAAATTTATCAGCATAAAATGAGAGATGAGTTTTAATAAAACAAGCCAAAAAAAGAACCAGAGATTTTGGGTTGATGGTGAAAACTACACATCCAATTTCACTGGTAAATTACAGTACCAAAATATACAATGTCTTCTGGGAATCTCCATTCCATAGGGCTTTTTGAGACAAAACACACATTATGTGTAGTCCAGAGCTGGGAAACACACTTAGGTTAACCTCTTGTACTGCTGATTGCCAGAATCTCTTTACGCCAGCCCCTTCTGTAACAAACACAAAGGCATTATTTGCCCCCTGGCTCTTCTGATCGTGTAGCTACTCTGATTAAAATTTTGAGGTATCACTTGATCAGGAATCTCTGGCACTTTTCGGTTGCAGCTCTCCTGCAAATGAGAGATCAAGATATCAACACTTTTCTACACACAACATAACATTGAGCCTTCTCTGAAACTGCCTGCTTCATTTTATACCTCTTGACTGCCCATAAAGATCAAGACAAATGCTGACCAGATCATGACAACTTTACTCTGCATACTGAAGGCTTTTTAGCAAGGAGCAGACTTCAAGCCTTTCACCAACAGCCAGCCTGCACAGCTCTTGGAGAGTGACCATGAATGCTCTCTCCCCAGAGCTGCAAGCCACAGCAGGGGTTACCAGTGTTACCAGATGTGAAATAAAGTCCATTCTTCCAGTGCTCTGCAGCCTCTTCCCTAACACAAGTGAGTGAAATGTCCTGCTGACCTTCTGTTCTTGTTTTAATCTTGCTGCTGTTGTTAATTTCCTGCCATCTCAGAGTCATCTTCTGCGCAGCCTGCACACGTTTTCTTTAGAGAAAGCTCAAAGGCAAGGAAATTGGTCAATCCTATAAACCAAGAGCGTAACGAATGTTTTAATGTTTTGCTCTTTGCTGGTGCTGCTTATCTTCAGAAACAGATCTTCAGAAACAAAAGTTCATTTGCATTGTTTACTCCAACAGTTACTCCAAGTTCATGCTGTGTACATGCTTGTCTCAAGCATAGGTGACAATTTACAGACAAATAAAACAGGTTGCCTTCTCAACCCAAAGACCTCACAATTTAAGGCCACAGCCATGCACGATTTTATGCACATGGGTAATCAAACTAGAGTGAACAATTTCCTTAGTGACAACAGAATTAGCTAGAAGAGCGATGTGACTTGCAGCCAAAAGTATATGCACCGACTAGACCATAAATTTAACAGGAAAGTGGGAATAGCTGAAAACAGATCATTCCATTTGGGATGGCAGAAGGAAGAGGAAACCAAGTGAAAAGAAAAACACATCCCTGGAAAGAAATTTCTGGCCTTCACTATCTGAATTCAATAGCTTTGAAGAGCTGTCAAATTATTTAACATTACTGTTCACCCAAAACACCAAATGAACTGTACAAACCAGTAAATTATTTGATTCCTAAAAATTACACTAGCAGTGAATAACATGCACACCAGACACTTGACAAATACAAATGAGTACTTTTCTTATGTGTGCTCCTTACTGCTTCAAACTTTATCTAAACTTTCATGCATTCACAATGCAGTGCCTGGGACACAAGTAATTGCAGAAGCTATCATTCATTCTTTAAACACTGTCTCAGTTTCAAATTTACCTACAGCAGTCAACCAGATGCAGATTACAGGTTACATAGTGAATCAGGTGGCAAGACTTTTGAGATACTGAGTCCAACCTACGACTGAATACTACCATGTCAACTAGACCATGGCACTGAGTGCCACATCCAGTCTTTCCTTAAACACCTCCAGCCACAGTGACTCCACCACCTCCCTGGGCAGGCCACTCCAATGTTTAACCACCCTTTCTGTGAAGAATTTCTTCCTCATGTCCAGCCTAAAGCTCCCCTGATACAGTTTAAAACCATGTCCTCTTGTCCTGTCACTGATTGTCAGGGAGAAGAGGCTGACCCCTGCCTGACCACAACCTCCTTTCAGGTGGTTGTAGAGATGCTATAGGGCACCAGCATACAATAAGTTAATGTATTTAAAGAATGATTCATTGGTTGGCATCAGGGTGTTCCAAGTGCTTTTTTTCCAGAGAAAGTAGAGGAGATTTACAAGAGACACTCTAAATAGAGATCTATAATTAAAAACAGCCTGCATCAGTTTTCTTTTTCTAGATGAAACAACAGACCTGTTTAAACATTACTCTATGTTTTTGGATTCAAGGTAGGTAATCCTCAATTAGAAAGATCAATCTCTGTGTTATATTTGAGAAAACAATTGTTTAGATTAACAATTGCAAGTGACAAATCCACACACACTTATTAACTTGTCATCCTGTTTTAAACATATTTAACAATCTCAGTTTATAACACTGGTTAAGAGAAAAAAAATAGATCAGGTATTTCATTGAACTCCATAGTCTTCCACTTGCATCTGAAATAAGCCCAGCATTCCAACAATGTGCAGCACTTTTTTGCATCTTATACTTCTACAGACAGGAGAGCAGTCCTCTGCAACACGGTCTCCAGGCCTGGGGCCCTACAGCAACTCCCCTGCACACAGCTGAGGAGGGTTTGGCACCAGCACCCTCCTGCCTCCCTCACAGTTTCAGGTGTTTAAGTATCATCACTGTGTAGCAGGGAAACGCTGCATGGACTGACTGTTGCTTATTCTTGATTAAATGAAAACATGACAATTCAGAAACAGTGAATGACAGGTATTTCAGGAAATAATTAAACTGCTGGTTATTTCAGTTATTCCTATGGGATCTTCCTGGGGGTAAAAGAATTTTCTCCCTTCTCTGTTTTATTTCTAATAGTTAGCATGAGCTTGAAATCTTGCAGCAACATCTACATCTTCTCCTGGCTCCTTTTTTATTCCATGTAGTAACTTTCATTTGAGCATGCTGTTGGAAACTGTTCATTTCACACCAAAAAGTAACAGATCTGGGTTGCATTTAGCAGTGTTTAACATTTGAAATTATTATTTGACATTAGTATGTAACATGTCAGGACTATTACACAGAGTCACTTTGCAGCAAGCAAAGTCACCACAAGCTTAGATCAGTACACCAGTGATGCAGGTGTAGGAAACCATCCACCATCACTGGCTTCTTGTGACTACAGCACTTTAGGGGATTAACCCATGTGAGGGTCCTGGCCCTGCTACGGTCCCACATTTGCTGTTCCCCCTGGACACCCCAAGGTGAGGGAATCCCCAGGCATGCAGGCTGCCCTCCATTTTAGCACAGCAACAGTGGAAGAACTCAACACACTCACTTATACCTCCCACCTCCCTACAAACTGCAATGTAGGGAAAGTGCTGCCACGTCCAGCACTCTGCTTTATTGCACGTACAAAACAGAAGACCCTTCCTTTTAGCTACTGCTCCCAGAGTATAGAGAGCTTCCACTTGAGGGACTTAGGGACAGGAGGGAGGAAAGAATTTACAAATTGCACAGTAACTGCAACTCATATTTTGTTTAGTGCGTGGCTGCGAAACCGAAAATTGCATCTCTCATCTTGCACGTGCACCTGACGCTGCTCAAGTATTCAATTACTGCAGGAACAGCCTTTGTAATTTATTACGGGGAACAACCCTGCCCCTCACTTTACTGCGTGGTTCCACAAAGTAGGATTCAGTGCTTCCTGCAGGAAGGCACACTGCCAACATATTGCCAATAAAGTAGTAGCACACCACACTTGTGCTATCTTAAAATACACAGCTGAATGTGCCAAGTTTCCTTATTTGGCAGAACAGCCCATTTGCTTTCAGAATTTTTGACCATCCATTTTTAGACCCAAATCATCCTTTGTATCCAACATGGCCTGTAGTCCTTAAGCATACCAACCTGGATTTTTCAGCAGGATATTTATATAGAGTTAAAAAATATATATATATATTAAAAAAAAATAAAAATGTCCAACCAAAAACCCCACCCTCAAACACCAAACCATGCTCTTCTCCAAACAGAAAACAAAAAAGGAGTCACAGTGACACTGAGCTACAAAAGCTACCACAGAAAGAAGTTTTTATAAATAAAAACAACCCCTTAATCGTATAATGAGCTGCTGATGGATAAGATGCAAACAAACTCCACACATAAATCCAAATTAAATATATCTGAATCTTCTAATCTCCCAATGAGTTAAAATAAAGCCAAGCTCTACAATTCCTAAACTTTCTTAATCAGACTGAGTAGCAATCCTGCAGATGGTGAGACTGGAGGCATGGCTCTGCCTACCTTAGTTACAGACTCAACAACATTTGAGCCTGTCCTTTGTCAGAACCTAAGAATTCTGCATAACTTCCATTAATAACGTTTCTAATTTTATTTTAATTTATATAACCATTGCTGCAGAAAAAGGGCTCAACTCTACCTAAACAGTTTGAGTATTGCAGGAAAAGAATAATTTTTAAGCCAAGCTGTGTCAATGGCAGAGACTGAAGGCTTCAAAGGCTTCACTTTAAACAGAAAACATTTTATCTCAGAAAACTCCTAAACTGGTCACTTAACCTACACTATACCTTGTATGTGATGCCTGCCAGTACTACACACACAACATCATGCAAGAAAGACAAGGCAGCTAAGCCTGCATCCAGGCCCACAGCACAGCTTGGTCTTGGCACAGGCCAGACTGCAGGACCTGGGCCACAGTTTTGTCCATGTTTCTGCCTTCCCCTCACAGCGAGCCAAGCTCTCCAGGGTTACCATTATTCACACAAATGCCACCGGTATGCAAAGCACATTACGGATAAATAAAATAAGTAGGCTTCAGAGGACTTACAATTCCAGGACAAACTCCTGAAAACATCTAACCACATGCCTCCTGCAGAAAGCTATGATGTTTTCGGGCAGTGACCCAGTTAATCCAGCGCTTTCAAATTATTTCTGCTTCTGGAACTTAGAAAAAGTAATGATCCATGGCTTTCCCGATGGCTCTGTCGCTAAACCTCGCAGCAGAGTATAGTGGACACAGGGTAATAGATGGCTCACACACACGTGCTTACTAAAAGATCATACCTTAAGCAAACACAGCAAAACCAAAGACCGACAGCTTATTTAAAAGAAGGAAAAAAGCGGAGGGAATGAAGGTCACACCTCAAATCCCAACCCGACGGATTTTATGCCCAAAACAACAGCAAAATCCAGCAGGTGCGCTGCCTTTGAAACACGTTCTGAGGAGCGCAGGGGTGGCCGAGCGCAGCAGCCCCCGGCCGGACACCGCCTGCCCATGTCCCATTGCCCACGTCCCACTGCCCGCCCTCACGGGCGGCC
>VXBB01008389.1:2938371-2988480 GCA_013399915.1 Illadopsis cleaveri
CGGCAGCACCTTTCCCACGCCGGCCTGTCCCGCCCGGGTGTCGCTCGGCAGGCACCGCTCTGCCCTGCCCTGTCCTCTCGGCGGGGCACGGCTCGTCCCGACCCCGTCCCACCGCGCGGCCAAGCGTGGGCACCGCTGACCACGGGGGCTTTTGGCCGGCGCGGAGGGACCAAGGCGACGCAAGGTCAGGCCGTATGCCCGGCCGGCCGCCTCCCTTCACAGGGCTTCTGAAGTTGCTTCAGCACGGGGAACGTCAAACCCGGAGGGGACACGCACGGCCCGGCCCAGCCCGCTGCCCGCCGCCTCCCTGCGCCCTGCCGAATGCGCACCCNCGAGCGTGGCCCCCCCGCCCCGGGACACGAGCGCGTGCGGCGCGCGTGGCCCCTCACGGCCTGCATCGTGCACCCACACCGGGAGCGCTGGGTGGGGCTGCCGTGAGGGGAGCGGGATGGAGCATCAGCTTCTCAGAGCCACAGAAACACAGACTATGCTACGTTGGAAGGGACCCCAACAAAGACCATGAAGTCCAACTCCTCGCCTTGCCCAGGACATCCCCAAGAATCATACCATATGCCTGAGAGTGGTGTCCAAGTGCTTGTTGGACTCAATCAGAAATGAAACAGCCATACAGACCACTTCTTATCCAAACATTTTAACGGCATTGAGGTATTCTGCTGTTGCAGAAAACTTTTTGCAATTGGAATCAGCTTATTACTGTTTCAGTAAGACAGCTTACTGGTGTCACACTTAAAGGAAGAGACTCAGAAGACTTGGGGGCCAAACAGTTTTTCTATTGAGAACAGCACATTTTCTGTACTATACAATTTATGGTGCGAGACTCAGTGCCTAGCGCTGCTTTACTCTGCACTCCTCAGGTCATCTCCTGATGACTGCATTGGGATTTTATATTTTTTGAAGAATTGCAGCTCATCACTATCTCTCAGATTTGACTGTTGTTACATGCATGTGTAGATCTGCCAGATAAAACCAGTTGTGTAGTGCAATGATTCACAAAGAGCTGTGCAGCATCCCACTGAACCATGTCCATTAATTGTACATTTCAAAGATGTAGGTTATCAAGGTGAATTGTGGAAGAACACTTTACTGATTAATGAAATGTAATTATTTAATGGATATGAGAGCTTTTCCCCCGTGTTGTATTAGTTTGGCACAACTAATACAACATGGTGGAAAGCCTCTCATATCCATTAAATACTAATATCCATTAAAAATACTAATACTTTCTGTACTTAAAATAAAACATCTCACTGAACCATAATAATAGGAGTAAAGTTCAGCAAGATCTTAAGCACTCAGTGCAGAAAGTATGTGAAGGCAGCAAGAAAGTAAAAAGCAGGCACTGGTGACCCCCTTTTGCCCACCAGATAGGTTCAGTATTGCCAGGACAAGCAGTGAAGGAGGTCAGCATGCTTTGGCTTCCCCTGGACACTGCAGTTTCAGGCACTTCTTGTCTGATCTAAGAGTGCTTGTGTTTTCTTATGAACTGATACGCTAGTGAACCTGGAGAAGCCTCCAGTCAAAAGTGCCACATTATAGAGGGACACACAAGTATCAAACACAAGTCACATAAAACTATGCTCTGGAGGAGGAGAGGTGTCACGTACTTAGGCTCTTAAATGCTGTAACTAAAGTGTTTATCCTTCCTGACAGAGGCAATTGTCAATTAGTCAAATTATTTAAAATCTCTTTGAATGTTAAATCACCTGTTTCATAGGTATTTTCCTTGAGCACATGCATTCAGAGGTCTCTTGCCTACTGTGCTTTGTCTGGGCATTTTTTACATGGCTGTGTATCTGTAGAGCAGGGATTTGCTATATGTGAGTTTAGGCCCTGGTTGCAGGGCCTAAATAAACTATTCCAGTAGCACATGAGAAATGAGGGGGTGGTTAATATTTCCTTCTTCAAGAGTAGGAGTGCTGAGTCTGCACCAGGCAATGTGTTAACATGCCTCTTGTTTAAATCACGTAACTCCACCTGCTTTAGTAGAGGACAAGTGGGAGAAAGCAAAGTCTGCATGAGGACTGTCCAGCCCTCAGCTGCACTGTTGTGAAGCTGAAACTGTTACAACAAGGTTTTAAGTGTGTGTTTTGGGGCTTGTACTCTTTCCGCCCTCTGGCTAGTGAGACTGGGTATTTTCAAGTTGTTTTTCCATTATCATGAAAATTAAATTAAAAATAGCTAGAAAAGATCAGAAACAAGTGTAATGGCAGTTTCTTAGGTGGTCATACTACTGTACAGAACAGCAAGCCAACACATGGTGGTATGTTTTCCCTCCTTTCTGAGGCAGAAAGCTCAAACAGAGAAACTCAAAAGTTACCTCTGGAGAGCTCAATCCTAATATCAGGCTACTTCAGTCGATATAGAACAGGCAGAAAAAGAAAATATTTAAAAACTAACAAAAGTTATTGTAAAGACACAACAATTGGCAAAGGACAAAGGTATTTCTAGCAGCTTTTAACTCAATTTTAGAGTTGAAAGAAGGCATATGAATTGTCTCTTTGCATCTCATCACAGGTTGTGTAATGATGTCTCACCATGTTTCAACAAGGAAAATACAGTTTCATGCATATGTCCGGGTGGTTTAAATCATCCTGCCTGCCAAAAGCACAAGGCACAGCCCTGCCCTGCCTGTCGAGCCCTGTTCCTGCTGCTGCACTGCCCACCTCACCTTCTGCCAGCATGGTGTTTGCACGGCTGCACAGAGAACTGGGCTGTGCAGGAGAAGCTACTGCAAACAAATCAGTTTTCACTCAGAGCAGAATGCAGGTTATCAGGCAATTGCACAAAGACTCGTGCCAGCACAAAGGCAGGAAAGGAGCAAGGGCTGATAAAAGCAGCTGAGAGGGGATGCAGCCTGGAAGTGCTTTTTTAGCAGTATAGTGGTTTATGCCAGCTTAAACTATATGTGAAACTCTAGACACAGATAATTTGGAGGTGGACACCTGCTCTGTATTTTTCAATTCTCCTTCAAGACTGGCCCAGAGTTCATCTCAGGCTTAATATGGAGGTTTCTTTGAAGCACGGCTGCTTCTTTGGTTGCTATGGCTTGCTTCCATTTCTAGCTTAAAAAATTATTGGGAAAACATGGTGGAAGTCATGCCTGGGATATCATGGGAAGATTGTACACACTGCTGTAGAGGATGTAGCACTAGTGTATACTAGTGTTAATCTTGACAGTTTGAGCAATGTTAGCTGTAACTATGATGGCATTAGGTTTATGCCATTTGTTCCATCAGATTTGTGATCTGGAAAAGGTGGGAAAATGGTTCACCTGGGAGCCCTCTCTACATTATTTTTGCCTGCTTTCCAGACTGAAATACGTGCAGACTTTCCAGACTGAAATACTGTCTACACATGCTGCAATCACACACCTCTGCAGTTACACCCCAAAACATAACTAGCAGGATTGGCTTCATGACTAAAAGACAACTTGCACAGTACTGCTAGCCAAAATAAGCAGCCTTTTCTCTTTCTAGGTGATAGCAAGTGGAAAATCTAAGGAATTGTCTTTGGATTTGGCTCAGAGGCAATCTTACCATTCGTGATGTACATGAGGTGGTGAGTGTGCCCCCACGTACACCAGCCTGATGCTACACGCAGTCCCCATGCTCACACAGCCAAGACTCTGATTCCTGTTTGCTTCAGCAGCCCAGTCTTTGGTGTCCTGTGGGAAACGGCTTCTTCTTGTCCTTCATAGGGAATGAAGAAAGAGCTTGTACCAACCATCATCCATCTATGAGACCCATCTTTGTTGTTGTTTTCTTACCTGTTCTTTTTTTTTTTTTAGATTTTAAATAAGGATTTTATGAAAGTGCCTATATGGTATATTTAACATGAAATTATAAATACACTATTAAATATTATTAATTATAAAATTATTAAGCACAAAATTATTTAACACAGAGCAGAATGATTAAATTCAGACATGTGGCAGAATATACTTGTGTGCAATGGGTGTGGATCAAATACCTGCTTTGTGCACAACGGTTTTCAGAACTGGCATGTTACAGCTTGTAACTGTCTTTTGATCAGGTATGTGTGCAGTGTAAAAGCACATATAACTTCTACAAAAATGTCAATGTAATTAGTAATGAGATAGCCATGAGATGGCAAAACATTAACAAGAAATCCAATTCTTGACTGTTTTACAAGAATGGTTTTCTTATCTTTTTCTGGCACCACAATTTTTAGCTGATCATTATACTCAGCTGTAATCCACTCACTAGTACTTTGCTCAGCTATCATTTCATTACATAGTTTTAATTGTATATATATAGCTCATACTCCTTCTTATATTAATATTTTCTGGTCCAATGGACTTAATTTGTTGTTCTAATTTTGGCAGATTTTTTCCCTAAAATGTAACACAGCTTAACACTGTTTTCTTTGTTTTAGAGCTGTACTGAATTTATTGTAGCTGTGCCCACTTGTGTTTTCTAATCGACATCACTGCAAGCTCCACTGAAGCAACAGTCCCTTCATTTCTTTCTAAATTTTTTCCCAATAGATTGCTCGGTCACAGAGAGTTTGGGGAGAGGCAGGCACAATTCCACCACCTCTGAGGACCACCAAGGGAGGATAACAACACAGAACTTTCAATAAATGATTTTAAGCATATAATATTTTCTTTATTAAAACCAATTATTACCAAACTATTTATGTAATTTACCTTTCTTCTAAAATAAATGCAGGTACTGGTATCATTAAAGTTTTGGCCACCATTGGCAGGGAATTGGTTTCAATTACAAAGAAAATTTTAACTCCTTTTAATGATGTACCGTAGTATACAGTAGCTTACATTTTTTGCTACTTGTTTAATCCACTGGATATTGTTCTGTCTATTGGAGATCACACCTTTTTTCTATTTGTATTTAGAGATTAAATAAGACTAGGGAATGTCCATTATATTAGACTGCTTCAGAAAAGCCATTACTGTAGATAAATCTGTTTAGCTGTATCATCTTAGTCCCTTTTCCTGTGATTCCAAAAAGAGGTAATCGACTCCCCTGAAACACAAGCACACTATTAACAGTTTCTAGTTATGACAGGAAGGAAACAAAAATCCCTGCAAACCTCTTACTAGTTTCTGGCAACAGTGCTAACTGATCAGGAGCACCACAAAGGAATTACATGCCAGACAAGAGGAACAGGAGAAACACTAGGGCAGGAATTACAAATGGAAGGAAATGTTGTATTTCAAACAGACACTAGACAGCAACCTGCCAGTACTGCAGCCCTCAAGGGTCAGTCCTACAGAGAATGAGGACATCTAAAGAAAACCCAAGGCAAAACTGTCTCTCTGTTATCTGAGAACATCCACAATGCTGCCGACAGTAGTCCTGTGCAGAAATAATGTACACCTGTCAAAAAACACAAAGAGTCGGCAAATACAGATAGCAGGTTCACTTGCTGGCTCGGACAGCATCTGAAGAAAGAACTATTTAAAAACACAAGAGGTGGTGTTATAATGAGGAAACCATGGAGAGCAGAAAGCTTATGATTATTGACAGAAGTTGATTAAGAAATGGATTATTGTCTGTTAGGATGTTGGAATATCTACTGTCACCTCTATCCTATGTATCTTTATGTAAATTTCCTTTAATTGAGGTATTCATTTACAATCATTATTTTCATTGGTAATGTGCTTTATTTGCATTTGAAAGCAAAAAGACGAAAAAAATTAAACACAACTGGCTCACCCCTACCATGTGAGAAAGGGTTCGCTTTTTGTCACTCTGACCCAAATGGATTAGGGCCAGGAAATAAAGGTCAAGCTCTTACCAGTACCCCCATGTGTCACGTTTTTATTACATGGAGTTTCCAAGAAAAATATTCCAATTTGCGTCAGTAATTATCCATTCTTTATGCACTATCGTGTCAGTTTCTGAGTTTATTTTGAATTCAGAAATTACCTTTGAGTGCCAGGCCTATTAAAAAGCAACCCTTTGTGAAATATCCTTCAGCAGTTAGATGTAAGTGACAGATTTTGTAGCTGTACACGCTCTTTTTTCCCTTTTAAGAATCTCCCCTTCCACAGCAGTCCCCCCATCACTCGAGTCATAAACCGCCAAGACCATGGTTGGATTATGCTCCTTTGTGGATTTGCAAGTTGCTGCCTTAGGAGATGTCTGAGGGCTGTCATTGCTAAAGCAGTGCACAGGGCAGGTGGGGTTGGAGCCAGTCTCTCCATGCTGTTGGACAGCGTGAGGTAAAAGTGTGCGGCGACATACCCTGTGTACTCCTCTAACACTGACCACAGTGAGCAGATTGATGTCAGGTTTTAGCCACCAGCCACGCCAGAGAGCTCCCTGTCCTGTGGGAATTGGTTTGGGGCAGTGCTGTACCTTTCCAAGAGAGACAGAAAGGTGAGGGTCCCTTCCAGCCACTGAGGCCAAATGTCATCACTCCAGCCCAGGGCTGCCCAGTACCACCACACTGCAATAGGGAGACATCTGAGGGTGCCAGGGGTTCTATGGGCACAGCTGCAGCCCTGGAGGCAGGGCTCCAAAGACAAGCTGCTAAAGAAGTTTCTGGTTTCGCAAATTTAATGATAACTTTTTAATCTGGTCATTATTTTCTTTGATTGCTAATACCTTGACCTCTGGTGACAGCTGCTGCTTATGCCTGCTAAACTTTAATGCAGGCTACAGTAAAGAACATTATGATTATTTGAAAAGGCAGAGTGTAATGCATTTCAGATTAACAGTGAAAGAAAAGCTATTGAAGTTAGAGGTTCACTTTGCCATATCACTCTATGCTGCTTTCCTTATTATCAGTACAAAAAATGAAATGAGAATAGCACATCTTTTAATTTCCTTCTACTATTACCTCTTGATTTGCATTCAGAGCTCCCTGAAGAAATACTGCTGAATTCAGAAGTAGTCTATTTAAGCTGCATGGTGTTTAAAAATTGCTGGAAGAGGTTAAGGTGCTCTATATTATGCAGTTGACCTTACTAAGAAGCTGTGTTAACAATTTAGACTTATAATTTTGTTAATTTTTTTTTTTTTGCCAAGCAAAATTCATTTCTCTTTTTGTACCCCTGAAGGTTAAATCTTCTGATTTCTTTCTAACTTACTTTGTAAGATTTCTAAATTATATTTAAACTTCTTGTACTTGTTGTTTTGCCAGTGTCTCAGAAAAAAAGCTTCTTTTTGTTTCCATCTCTCTTTGTACTTGGTCTGAAGAGACTGTGTGCCCTCACAATATTTCACCTAGGAAGAAAGAACCCAAACCCTCCCTCTGCAGAGTCCTGCAAATACATTTGAACTCTTTTAACTAGCACTATCATATCTTTGTGGCCAACTAGGTTTGAACAAGATGTCCGTGGAAAATAGTTTGAATCCTGCCTTTACCAAACAGTTGTAGCTTCCTGGTGTGCAGGATTCAAGCCTCCCTGGATTTAACCTTTGTTTCCTGCCTTTGTCAGCACTGGGCCTGGTCATTGGGAAAAAGAACAAATCCTAACATATCAGCAATAGTGAAATATGCCAGGGTAAGGAGAGCTGTACCCTGTGACTTTTTAGGCTCTGCAGCCCTAAACAGAGGTGTTTGTGCTCTCTACTGCTGCCTGAGCAAAAAAGGGTCAGTGGTGGAACCCTGTAATGCAGAATATTTTCCAAAATGCCCAAGGTGTCACCATCCTGGCTCAGTGGTTCCCAGCAGTGGATATTTATTATGGACACTTGGTCATCTGTCATCTGAAAACAGGACCAGAAGCTCTGGGCCGTGAGGCCAAGCAGCAGCACTGTATTGCCTGTGACCCTCAGGCATAATCATCATTTAGAACAGGTTTATTTTTGTTCAGCCTGCAGTGTTGCAATGAGGAGGGGGCTGTGCTGCAGCATGTATGCTGTTCACACCAAGTGGGCATGATGGAGGTGCAAAGCACCTTGGGTCCCACTAGAGGACTGTGGGGCGGGACAGAGACAGGACAGACAGCTCTGTAGTTTCCCCTGGAAATCCCCCACAAGTAATGGCTGGACAGTCTCCTGCAGGGGCAGCTGGCATGGGCCAAAACCAGACCAAGTGCTGCAACTAAAGCAGGATGGACCATGAGCAGAGCAGAGCTGGGGATTGCCCAATTCCCTGGAGCCAGGCCTGCAGACCAGCCTGAGAGCCAGCAGCAGGGGGGTGTCTTCAGTGAAGCAGGAACAAGTTGTGACTCGCAGCTGCAAGGACGGGGTGAAGAAGTCAGGAAGAGTCAGGAAGGATGTTTTGACATTTCAGTGTTTCTTGAGTTCCTATTCATCCTCCACTCTAGTGCAACAGTCACTTAGACTTCCTACAGCAAGAGCAGTATATTGACAGCTGCCTTCCTGTGGTAAAGTCAACACAGGGAGCAAGGGCAGCCCAGGACAGATCCTAGAGCCAGAAGGTAGGTTTATTCATCTAATCTCTAGGTATGTAGACAGCAATCAAAACCATAGCAATTATCTGAGCCACTTGAATGAGTTAGATACAGAGATAGCAACACTTGTTATTTATACAGCACCCTTTATTGGAAAATTAAAAAATGTCAGATACCAGTTTCATTGAGTAGGTAAACTGCATTCATTTGTTGATATGGAGGTGCCATAAAACCTCTCCTTGTATCACTGGGATACAACCACACGATAGAGACTGCTGGCAACAAATAAGTGAAACGGTTAGAAGTTCTAAAGAAAAGAATAAACCAAGGGGATAAAAACATACTAAACAGATGAAGAACTGGTCTAGACACAGAGCCAAGCCAAAACTTGGCAGCTTGATAAGCCAGCTAACACAGAAATAAATGAAAGTCCAAACAATAGGAACAAACCTGGAACAAATAAAATCATGAACTCAGAAATGTTACCAATTGATTGAAAAGATAAAAATGCCTGTTGAATTAATTGTGTCCCTGCAGTTTATTCTACTGCATACTTTGCTTCTGGAAAGATTCTGTCTCTGAAAAAACCTTATGAAGTATACTCGTCGAACAGCACAAATGGAAATAAATATTTCTCACTTGAAATAATAAGACACAAATTCGTCTCTATGTTGTTAGCTGGTATTCCTCTGAATCATCTTGAACTTCTAGTCAGACAGCAAAGTTAAAATAAATTATTTCATCATGCTGCAGAGTATTTCTTAACTGTGTAATTATTTCCTTTGCAGAATGCAGGTACCAAGCAGATTGTGGTTCTATGTGTCAGCATTTCCCCGGTGACTCTCAGCTTTTGCAGAATTTATGTTTTGACTAAAAGAATGTAATTATTTTTACAGATAAAAAAATCTGTACGTGTATACTGATTCCACACAGTCCCGCTCAATGCCAAAAAAAAATATACTCTGTGTCCAAAGCAAAATGTAGACTATATCAATGAGGTCATCTCTTGAAGCTTAATAATGAGACAATAGTTGCAACTTCTAATTTCAGGCTTAATCAGTTTCATGACATCCAGCTTCACAGCGCAGAACCAGTGTGAACACAGTAGGAAAGACTTTTGCCATTTGAACATCATCACTCCCTTGGCATGCACTTGGCTGTCATCTGGGCTTGCCCAGCAGTAGTACAGCCATCGCCAGGAGCATTCAGGAGGGGAAAGGGCACAGGCCAGACCACCTCTCCCCTCATGGCTGCAGGCCCTGAGAGACCTCCCTGTGGTCATGAAACCCAGAGGTCTCTCAAGTGCCACGTTAGCCAAGGTCCTGAGTTTGCCAGACTGAGGTAAAATCCTACCCAAGGTAAGATAACCTGTAGTGCTCACATTAGTGACTGAGCAGGACAAATTAGTCAGATAGCTAAAATTAAGAATATATCCCTTCTTTATATAAACCCTTCCAACTTAAATGTTTTCTCCTGAGAAACAAATGAGCTAACAAGACCATGGTGTTACGTCAATGCTGGACTGTCATTCCCTGTGGCAGAGATGGATCTGACTGGCTTTAATCTCACCGTCCATCTCCAGTGCACGAAGGCCAACTGCAGGTTTGAGGCCCAGCAAATGACAAGCCAAGTCTGATATATCAGCCAATTAGCAGCACTGGTATTTATGCAGGAATGAAGCTGAAAGTGCAAATAAGGCCAGTGACTAAACCTTTCCAGCAATTACATTTAATAAGGTACTGCATGTTATTTACAGAAAAGATAGATCACACAACTTCTACATGTAAATGCACACGGAGTGTGAAGACAAAAGCTGCACTCTCGTAACATGCTAAACAAAATAAATAAACCAGAATTATTTTGGCACAATAACTATTACATAAATATTCTAGAACATAATGAATTGACATTTATTTACAGTCTATTGAAAGTGCAAACAATTGGCTGAAAATTAAGATATTTGTAAATGCGTAAGACCAGAAAATGTGTTAACCAGCCATGATTACTTCTAGCTGAAGTTTAAGATTTTAATGTCCAGGAAAATATTCTCTTGAAATCCATTTGTGCATATTGTGCTCTTTTTGAACCAGTCCTTTGCTGCCTTTAATGCTATTGATTTTGACGACCTTACTTTTTAAATGAATTTTGTAAAAACCTGATTGGTAATTTAAAAAGAAGGAAGTAAAATGTAAACACTGATTAATCTATTTATCATTCAAAATATTTTCAGCCCTGTCAGTTTTCTGAAATGGCCCCACTGCTTGTAGTAGTAGATAGTATGATTAAGATTAGGGATTTTTCTTTGTATTTGTTGTATTTAAAATGGAAATATTTGCAAGTCTTCTCTGAATGGAACTATGCCTTGAACTGCTCCGGAACCTACATTATTTCACCAGATCCTTACACTCATCTTCTACTGAGGTCAACAGTAGATCAGCAAGGTAAACTGATGATTAGTTTTGGTCCTGACCTGAAGCATAAATCCTAAAATACAGATTCTTAATTAGGGAGAAAAACACACTACCTACTTTGGAAATGTTAAATGTTTTTGTGCATTTCCCACTAACTATTCTATTTTATCTTTTGCCCTTTTTAAAATCCATATGAGATATCACTTACTACACTTTAAGATGAGTTAACAGTTCACAACACGGCCACCCATACACCTACAGTGCATAAATTCTTCCTCAGCCAAAGTTCTCCAGCAGGCTGGTACATTGTGCGTTGCCTAAGACCTTAGAGTATGTTTTTGCTTGTTTTTGTAGTGGCAGTGCAGTAGCAGAGAAAGTGAAGTTCTTAACAAGTGACCTTGAGAGGATGAAAGATCATTTCTCATCATTGCTCCAAATGTTTATGCTCGGCGCGGTTCCAGCCGGTGAGACATCTGTGATAAAGTTCTCTGGTTGTCAATCACATTTAATTGCCGCACGTAGCTCCGAACATCCTGATGGTTTTTATTAGTTAGGGCTGCATCAGGATCTGGTGAAAGAGAAATGGCGTAGGATTGATACACGTAAATGGACAAATGCCTGAACAAAATGCACAACTGCTTACAAGCTGTCACAGGAAAGGCTAGATCCTAGTGAGTTAAAAAGGAAATATTTAGAAATTGCTCTCTGTGAAACCTTTCCTCCATATCTGACAGTCTTTCTGGTTACTACCGCCACAAATTAACTTTTCTCTTGGACATCCTTGGCTACATTACTAAAATTGATGGCCCTTGGTTACAGTTTTACACATCACCTTATCAGTCATTAGCTATAAATTATACAGCTAACAAGTACAATTTAAAGCTGCTCATTTGCTTTTGAACCAGCAACTTTCACAGATTCAAAATTATGTAATTGATTGAAGCCTCTTTTCATGCAATATTCTCATTTCTAGCTCAGTATTAAATATTTGTAACAACAAAATTTGTAGTGCTTAGTGCCTGCCCCATTCAAGCCTCAGAATTTACTACCTGTTTACATAACATAACCACAATATACCTACTCCAGCAGCACTTATGGAATACTACCGAGTTAAATTCTAAATATCTTCAGCCTCACAGGGAATGGCTTACAGTGTAATGTAATAAGTGTTAGGTAACTTAAATTCAGCTAAAAAATTATACTGAGGTATCTACAATACATTACACATACACACACACAAAAAGCATGGAATTTAGATCCAGTAGATTTATATACTGACATTCTGTTATATTATGTATAATGAAAATCTGCTTCCATTTCTAAATACATGGAGGTCTCACTCATGCTTAATACATCAAAATAAACACACAAAGCCACAAAATCCTGGATTGTGGAAGAAAAAAAAATTCTCTTAATTTCTACAGTTCTACAAAAACTTCTAGAGATCTTCTACAGTTAAGCTTTGACTCATATGGAAAGAAACTATTTTTTATAAAAATATAGTTTTATATTATTTATTCTGTTGTTTGAAAAAGAGGAAGAAGAAGGGTATTGTGAATCAAAATGGATGAAGTGCTGAGGAAGTGCCCATGTGACTGAGACTGACAGTACACCTCGATGGGACAAGACCCACAGAAAAGCCTGTTTGACCATGCAGCTCTGTCATCTTACATGACCTCAAGCAAGTTCTGGTAATTATACTGACAAACAGGTTTTAAATTCACCACCTTATGCAGTTATGTCATTTATAAAGGTCATGTCTCCAGACTGGTTTCTTATTAAAACAGAATTTATCCAAGCAAGTATCTGTGTGCCGCTGCCTGCTAGACTTATTTCAACCACTTCTGAATCCAATGGCTAATTTCAACTGGCTCTAATCTGACAGATAGGTAAAGACTTCACAGATATTTAGCTCTTTCACATGCGTGGAAAAGAGATAGAGAAGGGGTTTATCAGAGCTTCCTGAAGGATATTTCGCCCGGTGAAACATCACAGGATCCAAACATGGAAGAATCACTGAAAAGCAGGCTCTTCAGTTCTGGTACACACAGAATTAGTTGTAATTACTGTAGCTACTGATGGTAATGCCAGTGGTACAGATGTTGTAACACACTTACTGAAAGACTGGCTTCGGCAGAACTTCACTGTCCTGACAGTGTTGGCAATCATGCGCTGGAAGGAAAAGATGGGATGCAATCAGAGAACAAGCACTGTATTTCATCATCATTTAAACGAAGCACCTAACGGTGCCTGAATGTGAAGACACATGCCAATAAAAGCAGTCATATGAATGAAAATATAATTTTAATGCTGATACTTTCATATACAGGGTGTGATTTGCATTTACACAGGCTTTAAATAAGCATGAGTATAATTTACATGCGCTCAGAGAACTCTTTCCCTTGCTTGAATGCTGTAAAAGGCCCTAAGTAAGAATGAAAATCAGCCCCTTCAATGTGCATTTCTTTGATAACATCTTACTATATTAAAAAGGAATACCATGGAGTATATACACGTTAATTTATTAAGACCATCAGCTCCTAACAGCAAGGCCATTTCTAGAATATATTCAGCAATTAAAGAGCTTTCACCTTTTATATAAACTTGAGTTTAAAATGCAATCCTCCTGGAGGATGACAGTGTAAATGAGCATGTGAGGGTGATTCCTCTGGCAGAATGCTCAGCTCACAGGCGAGCAGGCCACTGTCAGCACTGTGGCCTGCAGCCAAGTTTCATAAACAGACCTGTTATACACGGTTACCTTGCAAAAGTGTATCTAACTCAATGTGAAAAGTGGATTCACTTTTGGTGGACCCTTCTACTGACAATTCACCAAAAAAAAGCAGAAGTCACTTCAGTCCTTCTTGGCTGTGCTTCCTCTTCAGCGAAAAAGACATTCAATTCAGTTTCAATCAATCCACTTGGGGTGATAAATCAGATGTTATTTTATAATAGTTTTTAAGAAAAGAAATTAAGGTAAGTCATAAAGCAAACCTTAGTTCTAGACTGTAGAATTTTACAGAATTAATACACCCACCAGTATGGGGCAAAATTACTTGTTCTACATAATGTCAAATAAACTGAAACTTCAGCAGTTATATAGATAGTTTGATTCAATCCCTGTTATAAGGACAACATCTGTTTCAGTTTCTTTTGCTTAGGTTAAGAAAAAGTAGAGGAGAGAAATGCTATTCCCTATCAGACTCTAATGTCTGTGTTCCAAAACAGCTACATCTTCTAACACAGTGCACTCTCACCAGGCTGCTTCATACATTATGGAAATTTTGTGTGAGATTAACAAGCTAGTTAGTCATAAACTCTCACAAAATGGAATTACGTATCTCTTACTAGTGAACAATAAAACCTGGGGCATATGTTCCTCTAAATTCATTATAATTTTAAATGAAATAACAATTATAATATTAAATGAAAATGTTACAAATGAAATAAGTTTGTGAGATCTGTCATTCCAGAAGTGGGAAGCACTAATGTAAGACACCCTTTACACGCACTGCATAATCTCAGACATTTTCATGTAGTGTCAAGCATACAAACATGGTTTGGTTGGTCGGCATAAGAAACACTATTGATCATATACTAAATGTTGGTGGATTACACCTTGTATTATCAAATGAAACTAATCTAAAGTATGTTAATTCCAAAACACACTTTCCCTAAAGATCTAGGGAATCTGGATATGGATCTGCTTCTGTTGTTCCTAAAGTCATATGCATCTACATGTATAATTCAAGTAAGAGTAAATTTTATCCTATGGTGATTTTCATGCCTCTTCAAGCCATTATTACTATGCAGATTTCCTAAAGCACTTACCTTGCACACATTCTCACAGGTGCTTAGCATTAAACATGTGAATAAACTCCATTGACTTTAATGGAACCTCAAACACTCAAGATAACTGGGCTGAGACAGAACACACTGCACGTAACGGTGTCGGTTTTTCAGTCCAACCCATCAAATGTAAATCGAAACAACACAAGCATATAAATGTGATTGCTTCACACCTCTATGGCTTCATATTTGGCTGTTATGTCATGCTGCTATTTTGATTTATACCAGTTCAAAAAATGCTCATCTACAATAGCTGTTTCAAGGAGAGATCATACTGTTGAACTGCACCAGCCAAATGATGAAGTTTCAAGACTGTCTAGCTTCAAAGGAAGCTTTGCTAAGGCCACTTCATTTTTAGGAAGATAGCTAGTTTTGCTTGATGTGCTTTCTAGATGGATTATTAAAACACACTCTAATTTTTCATACCTCTAAGTGTTTAGGTTTGAAGCCTCAGCTCTCTTTGGAGCTATTATTATTTAGCTTCATAGGTGAAAACTTAGATTTATTTTAAAAAGTATTCTTTGGAATATTTTTATTCTTTTTTCTCTGGTGGGGCATTTCTCAAAAAAAGAAGAACATTCAGAATAAATACTGTAATGCAGTGCCGTACTGAAAGACAAATCATAGGTGTGTAGTGAAGGTTTTTAAAAAAGTTTTTGCTATTTTCAAATTTGCCATTACGTGAGCTCTTCTAGGCAAGGAAAATGGAAGTGGAAATGGACTTGTCTGACTTCTGGTTAAAGGCTGAACTGCCTGGCTTCCTTCAGTTGGCTGAAAGACTTCATTTTAAGGGATCCCTTTGCCTTTTCCTGAGGATAATGTGATTCAATCTGTGCATTCAAAAGTATCCTGGCAATGATGAAATAGAAACTAATGAGGAAGTGGGTGTTAAGGCTGAATAAATGGAGAAACTGTGGCCCAAAGACAGCATCACAAGCCAGTGGGGAGATTCTGAAGCATTATATCTCTTTGAAGAGCTGTTTTTCACATTACTTTTTTTCCAGGTGCTGTTCTGCTGTCTCATAATGTCTAAGATCCTAACTGTTCCTCTTTGTAAGGCATGAAGTGAACAGAAAAACAGGTTATGAAACAAAAGTGAAATTTCCTTTCCTGAATCTCACAGGTAAGTTAGATTGTCTTCTTTTGATGCAAGAAAACTAGCAACATGTACAGAAAAAAATGTTCAGATGGAAGTTTAATTGCCTGCTCCTTACAGTTTTTTCTTCAAACAGAGGATTACCTCTAGTCAATACCTGCAAAGATTAATCTCTGCTTACTCACAGTGCTAAGCAAGACCACTATCAAAAAGCCTTACAAACCTAAATTTGGATCTTTCTGAAATAGAACCAACTGCATAATATAACAAGTATTGGCTACTACCAGCATGCTGTGTATACACAACAATACCCTTTCAAGTTTAACAGTCTGGAATTGTGGCAGCAGGCCAGCACATTATCTTCTAATCCATTCCAAACCTAGGTTGCTAAATATTATAAATATTCATATATGCCATTGAAAATTACTAAGGGCTTTAGTCACACACTTTTTGCATAATCTTTATGTTCCAAAAATTAAAGAATGCCCTTATTTTTTTGCATATGGATAAGAGTGTGAATTCCCTTTTGTTCATCTCCACAAAACCTGAAAACAAATATGCACAAATTCTCTAATCCTCTTTTCGCACCTGAAGGGTGAAGAGGCTTGACAAAAAGAAGCATCAGTGGTCAGCACCATGGCACTATCTTGTGCTGCCTTGGCAGGTCAGCACTTTCAGAGCTTTTTCCTGACTTCTGCTCCCTCTACAGGTGTTATTCCTGAGATAATGCTGGGTAATGTCATATGGAGAAGGTGCCCCAGAAAGTAATCTTTGTTCAGGCTCTCTGATGGTTTGAGAAATGGTGCTGATAAAGTTCCCAAATAATTGCATCTTCCCTTCTTCTATGAATACAAAATTCTGTACTGGCAGTTAGAGTGCAATTATGCAGCTGAGGTTTGAAAAAAGGAAATCAGTAAGGGGTCAAGAGTATGAAATACTGCCTGTCCCTAAGGAGAGTCATGATTAGTACTTTCCTCACTTTCCGCTCTTCTTTCCCTACTAAGACCTAATCCTAGGAAAGCACTTGTAATTTTTTTCTAAATACATAGCTATAAAAGCAGTGTCACCTAAATGGTGTACACTGCCATGTGCTGCAGGTTGTAGGTTATCGTGTATCTGCTAAATCATACAGAGTTTACAGGAACTATTACTACTGGTGCTATTTGGGTGCTTGCCTTCACCTGAGAAAAGAGTCATTCTAGATCACAAACTAACTGTGTTTGCAGCCTCCTGCAATCTTTGTATCTTTCATGTACTTGCAGCTCTCAAAATGTTCGCCACCTGCCAAACTACAACTACAGTATTTAAAAAGCTTTACAAGTTTTGCTCCTCTGTAACAAATACATCTTCAGCTATTACATAGATGAATTTTCTAAAGACACACTTACAACTGGCAGGTACTGTCAACTCACCAGGGGAGAAGAGATGCAGGTGGTTTGGTGTCATGGCATATATGCCAAACTAGACTGTACATCTGAGCAACACCATGGTGGAAACAGCTTGCAACCCCTCCCCATCAGCTTCTTGCAGTAAGTTAAGTAAAAGACCATCAATACTTCTCTGAAACCACGTCTCGTTTGCTACTGAAGAGTACTTGAAGACTTTGTCTACTTATTGACAAATGTGTAAGTAGCATTTTCCAGGCTGGATTTTAAGGCTTCATGCAATGGCATGAGTGAAGAGCACAAATACAACGCAAATACAAAGAATAAGAGCATACCTATTTCTGACATGTTCAGTATTGTTTACCCACATCTTGTACAAACCAAATGAGTCTGTTTACAAACCTCCCTCTTTACCCATAGCTGTGGCTTTGCCACATGTGGTTACTCTCTTCCCTGGCCAGGTGATCCTGTCCTCCCACTCCTCCCAGCCTCCTCCAGGTAAGGCATCTGTGGGGATCAGGAGATGGTGAAGGGGAAGAAAGAGCAGGCAGTCACACAGGTAGCAGCAGGTAAAGCTCAGCAATGCTCTGCAGAGTGATGTTCCCATACTACTGCCAATACCACAGTTCTGTCACTCCATCACTGAAAAGATCAATACATAGGAAAGCCTAGCAGGAAAAAATTGACTGAGTCTTTTTCTTTGTTAGCTTGGGTTGCTAAAAAAGACTAGGCTAATGTGGTTCAACACCATCTGTCTGTTTTTCCCTTCTTCTCTAGATAATTTTGTTCGATTTGAAAAAAGAACCCAGAGTTTTCAAACACAAGAAAGCTCCTACCAATTTTCTGTGAAAACAGATGGCTGTGGACAAGAGAAAGATTGTGTAAGTGCCCTCCTGTCTCCTTCAGGAAAAAGGCTGCAGTGCAAGTTCTTATGTTATGACAAACGCCTATTCACACAGAATTCCCCAGCCATGAAGAAACAACACATGCCCCAGCCACGAGGAGAGATCTGAGCAGAGCTCAAGCAGCCACGAAACACAAACATTTAGGAAATCAGGCCTTGCTGTTTCTGGCAGTCAGGGAGCTCCTGGCTCAGACACTGCCTGACAGCTCCTGCATGTTTTAGGATGCATCATTTAATATAAATAATAACAGAAACATCACAAAATAGAAAAGATTTAAAGGAAGCTGTTTCAGCTGAAGAAATGTCACTAGATCAAACGTCTACTTTTGGCTGCCAGTTACAAGAATAAAGTTGTCAGCAGCACATCAGCTGTCGGGATCAGAGCTCTGTGGTGAGAATGCAGACACGATGCCAGAGGCTGTTCTCAGTTTCATCACTGTGCTTATATGAGAGTCAAAGGGACCCACCTCCTCCAATGGCAAGTGGCACCACCAGTGGCAACTACCCAGATATTTTTATTCATAAACTCTAGCAAATATAAAAGGAAACAATCTTCCAAAGAACCAAGATGTTTCAGAAACATCAGTAAGAGTGGCTCCCAGCAATACTCTAAGGAATCTCCATCTGCTGATGACAGAACATCATGCAGCAGAACAAACAGACAGAAACAATAAATGGCAGGACATGATTCCTGTGAGAAAATCGGGTTTCTACTTTTCTCCTGAAAATGGCAGAGTAACATCACAAAAACACCTTGGGCATATACTTATTTAAAAGAGAGGAGAATTTATCTGAGAGTTATCTGGCTGAGTGGTCTTGTCTTTACAAGTTTAATATCTGGCAATTATGTGTGGATATGACAGTTTTAAGTTTAACAAAAGTAGGCGGCAGTGACTGAGGTTTAACAGTAGGCTTTTCTTCTTTGCTTGACCTGATGACACATGCAAAAAGCTAAAAACTGCCAGGTCCACAGTAGGTTTTGAATGCATTATGTGGGTGGAATTTGAATACAGGTTGCTCTGAACAGCTATGGGTTGAGAGAGACAGTAAAAGCACCACAGAAGCATGCAGAAGGGCTAGTGAAGAACAATAAAAATACAAAAGATATACTTGTAGTACAGCCTGGAGAAAAAGCAGAGTGAAATTTTAGGTAGCGTACCAACCGAAGAAAGGCTTAGAATACTAAAAAAGGAGAATATTTCCCTTTCTGGTGAGTTGAGAAACATGAGACATAACACTGATTCCTTAAAAAATATGCAGCATCAAAAATACACTAACTGATCTTCACATTCCTCTCCTAAAGAAAATGATGAAAACTCAGTTTACTGGTACTACATTCCTGCAGCGTAAAGTATTATTTAAAACTTTTGGGTGCTACTAGTAAACTCCTTTTCTGGGGGTAACATTCTTTTGAAGATAAGACAATGAGCAGACTAGCAGGCAGACCTGCAGCAACTTAGATATAGATCAGTTTAAGCTGCTATAAAATTCACTCTTGGCCTTGGGAGTGCCAAAATGAGACATAGAGTGGTCCAGAACTGTTCTTAAATGACAAGTCTGTGTTGAACTTCTGTCTATGCGAGGTCCTTACAGGAGAGCTCCTCCCTCCTGTAATGGCTTTTATACAAAATCAGGCATAAAGAGCTTGAAGCACAGAGCTCTGAGGCCAGTGGATGTACCAGTTCTTCTGGCTCAGGTGTTGTAAAAAGGCCAAGTGAGGTGGAGATGTTGGAGCCAGCAACAGAACCATGGCTTTAACAATCCCTTCTGGATTGGAGGTGTTCCAACCAAGTCTGAGACCCCTTGGTGTTCCCCAAAGTATTTACTATCTATACTCTTACAGCTATACCTAATGAGAACAGACAGTCCAGAAAAAGAGTCCTTTTCTGCAGGTAGAATGCTCAAGGCCTTTGGAAGGAGATGGCAACACAGTCTGCATATGCAATTACAGAATGCCATTATTGCAAAGTGAGGTCAGGCCCTTACTCGGGCATTAGCACTGCCATTTACTTATAAAATGTCTCATCTTAGTAAAGGGATATTTTCATCCAAGGGCAGAGACTGTCCTGGAGCTACAGATTAAAATCTAAGAGAATTCACTTAGAGTGACAATCATTTTTCTGTCAAGTTTTGGGTTTTTTCCCTCTGCAGTTATCAGTGCTCAGAGGGTCCAGACAAACACCTCCACAGTGCAGTGGAAATAACTGGAGTTATGTAACTCCAGTGGAATGGAATGGTTCTGATTACTGTACTACTAAGAACAAGCTCATATAGGTGCCAGAGGAAATATGCTCTAGCATGGCCGCTGAATGGCTCAGAGGAAACAGCCTCAAGTTGTGCCAGGGGAGGTTTAGATTGGATGTGAGAAAAAATTTCACTATAAGGGTGGTCGAGCATTGGAATAGGCTGCCCAGGAAAGGGGTAGAATCACCATGCCTGGAAGTGTTCATAGAGCATGTGGATGTGGCACTCAGGGACAAGGTTTACTGGAGAGCCCAGTGGTGCTGGGCTAATAGTTGGACTCAGGGATCTTGGAGGTCTTTTCCAACCTCAGTGATTCTGTGATTATACTGTTTATTGCCAGAGCAGTAAGTCAGGTTTGGTTTTGCTGTGCAGATGCCATAGCTGGGTTTGGCTAACACAGGTTCTCAGATACAGGTATCATTAACCACATTAATGAGGAGCATGGCCTTAGCAACCAAGAAAATGTCTTCTGACTGCTGAGAAACTCAAGTTTCAATTGAGACTTCTGCAATGGAAAGTTGCCTGCCTGAAGTTTTTGACAATGGTGTTTGAAATGATAACAGCTTAGGTGCAGGACTTATACCAAATTTGAGCATACTCTAGCCTTTTATCATTGACTCCCCTTTCCAGTATGAAAGCAATCAAGCCACAGATGCCTCTTTTCATCGGTCAAGGGAAAGAAGAAAATAAGATGTTATGCAAGGTCTTTTCAATGCTTCTTCCATTCTCCAAGGAGCTATGCAGAACTACCCGAGCCTGAGGCAGTTCAGGCCTGTTTGAAGGAACAGTTAAAATCCCAGGTTGGTCCCAAACTGACTGTTAAAAAGTGTCTCTAACAGCTCTGCTTCCTGTCCCTGATGCTCCCTCTCTTAGGAAACATTTTGGCTGTGCATGCCTCAGTGCCCTGTTTATTCTCCACCTCTGTGAGGTTTTCCAGAAAACCAGAGGCCCCAGGCTCTGTGTACAATGCAGGCTGTTTTTGCCAGGTCTTGGTCCTGCCTTCATTTTCTCTAGCCCTAGATGTCAATGTTGAGAAGCTCATTCTTCAAGAGTGAATGGGGAGGTCTTTTTAAGTTTTCTTTCAAATATGTCATACATACCATTTTTTCGAAGTTTACTAGATTGTCAGTGAATGTCTTGTTTCCCTCATGAGTAAACGTCATGTCTGTATAGAAATAAAAGACACAAAAAAGCCCATTTCTGAATCATGGCCATACAAAATAGCAGAATGTTTTATCTATCCTTACAAAAATTGTAGCAGCTGTAAAAGTAAAACATTTAGGTTCTAATTTGCAGTATTTCTGAGACTAATAAAATTGAGGTATGATATTCAGATGTACAAAAGCAGTTTTTCTTGTCTCTGTGTCGTGCTTTTCATAATAGAAAAAGATCATACCTCACACTGAGATTGATTTTTGCTTTTTCTTGCTGCTACTCTTAGCCTTCAAATATCTGACAAATAGCTTTCAAGTTAATAACTCTGGTAACATCCAAGCTTACCTTTTATAAGCAGCGGCATGAAAGGAATTATTGGAGGGTCCAATTTAGCTACAGTTAGTCTGTAGGCCCTATGGTTTCTTGATGGATCCTTACAAAAAAAGAGAAATCAAATAATTACTAATACGTACTATTATATGTATCAAGACACTATGCATTCATTTGGATGTCATGGCATTTATTAAAAACATTTTTTTCCCTGTGACTTTAGAAGTGCATCTGCAAATTCAGACACCTTTTATCATTCTCCCAGACTGGTTACATGAGGAGAATGCAGCCACTAAACACAAATATTTTTTCATGCCAAACAGCGAGGTAAGATATAATTAAAAAATATTCTTCATAAAAGAAATCACATATTTTTTCCTCCCCCCTTACAGCTGTAGATCCAGTTCTGCATATGTTGTAGCACTAAAATGTATTGCCTGGAAAAATCCAGGTTGAAAAATAGAATTTCCCATATGTACTATTGGGAAACATGTGATAAAGCTTTTCTGAGTTCCCAGATTAACTCTGAGTGGTACATAAGTTCTCTCACAGTAGGTTCCTAAGAGTATAATTTATTAGTCATACATACTTGTTTTAGCAGCTCTAAAATGGGATCATAAACTTCTTAAAGTCAAACAAGGACATATAAAATGTTCTGAATCAAGGAATTCAAATCAGAAACTGAATTATCTCAGATTGTGCATAGAATAAGGGATCTATTGCTATTCACCATTAAGCTTTCAAACTCTGCATAGATCTTCTTGAACTTGCTTGGGAGTTTCTGTTAATAAAAACAAAAATAGCAAACCTTAATTAAATCCGATCAGTGCGGTAATTTTACTGTAAATGCTAGTTCCTTCTACAACGCCCTAAGTCAGGAAAGTGCTCTTTTTTTGCCAGATATTTCTAACAATGTGCTAATCTAAAATACAACGTTTCCTAGCAACCAGATTAAAAATAGAGACGGGACCAGCCATGAAACCTGGATCCTGATTTAAACCCTGACTTGAATTTAGTCCTTTGGGATGTTTAGATTCAGATTTTTGTTTGGCTCATGTAGCAATCACTGAATTCAGAATGCAAGTGGAAATTCATGTGAATGCTTTCAGGACATTCTTGATTATAGCCTATCTGAAAATATAATTTAAACACAGCTTGCGTAGGGGCAGATCAGCTTAATTATTCATACCTGTGATGAACTGCCCTTGCAAACATTCATATCCATGCCTGGGCATTTCCAGGAGGTTTTTTTTTGCTCATGCTGATGCATTTATTGGTAAAATTCTTGACATGCTCAGCAGCAAAGGTCCTCTATCACTTTCTGGGGTACAAATTCATGAGTATTTTTTCAGTCTACCACACTTACACAAACAAATAATGGTCAGTTGATCATGCAATGATTGAGATGAGACGGGCTTTACTAAATACTTTCTTTCCCCCTCATGCATATTATGTTATACAGATTAAATAACTTTACTATAAAGACTATAAGGTATGTTATAAATCGGTTTCAGAGATCACAGTATTTTTTCATATGCAATCAGAATATGTCAGTTATTTTTAGTAAGAAATTTCTCTGTGTTTGCTGAATTTTTCAGACTATTATTAGCAGTGGATAACATTAAAAAGTAATAGAGGCTTTATAGTGCAGAAATGATTTTTTGCAATACCTTCTACATTTGGAGTGTGTACCCTAGCAAGCTATTTACACTGTGCCACAGCAAGGGCCTAATTTTTAATGATGTGTGTCAACAACTGTGTGCCTAGTTTGCATATGCATGCAGATTAGGTATTTGTGAATAAGTGGTATAATTGGACATTTGCACCTGCAAATATCTAATTTCTGCATGCAACTAATGTAAATGGCTGATAATATAGGAAAAAATCAGGTCTTGGTATCTTTGTCTTTAAGTATTTTCTGTATATATCTGGCGAAACATCAAATTGCAGATTTCTTGATAAACCAGCTGCTCTACAGAACCAGAGTGTGATAACATTTTTTTGATCTCAAGTTAATCCTCCATACGTACAAATGATCTGTGCCTCCCAGCTCAGAACTGGTGCCTATTTCAGATTGCTGTATACAGTATATACATTCAGTTCCTTCTTCTCTAGTCCTGTATTGTCTCAGCTCTCCCAACTCTTCTTAGTAGCCAAATGAAGGGTCATTATTTTGAGAAACTGAAAATCTTTGCCTGTAGCACTGATTGTATATGATACATGTACTTCTGAAAACAGGACTGGTGTACTCTCAGATGTATTAGTCTGATCTCCTGTTTCAGAGCACATTTTTAAAGGTGTTCAAATTTTGCTCTCAGTTGCATCAATAACCTCAGTCATGCTAATTATTTTTAATTTCTAATCAACAAAATACATGCACATTAAAATCTGTACTGCTTTTGATAACCAGAATGTTCTCAGTGATTACAGTGTGCTGGACACTGCACCCTTTTTATACACTCATATACAAAAGAGCAAAGCCACAGAAAAAGGTGGAAGCTGTGAGAATGAAGACCAAACTGACAGTAAGCATGGAAATGCACGTCAGAGAGAAAACCAGAACTGGTTAGGACAAACCCACATTTTAACAGGGCAAGAGAGTCCCTGTGGAGATCAGAAAATAATATGCATAAACAGAGAATGAATTTAAGAGAATTATCAGTGGAGTGATCTCACTGAACCACCAGTAAAGTAAATGCACACAGAGGATGGGCTGCTCTGAGAGGTTGGCTGGCTAGCTTGCTCATCCTGTTGGGCACTTCAGCTCAGCAACAGGAGCCGCTGTTGTCACTCTTGTTAACTCCTGTGAGTATTCAGCACATCCATGGGTGTAGTGTACTGCCTTACTAATAAGTACTGTCAGCCTCAGCTAAGGCTTATGGTCAGGAGCTGAATTAGTAGATCTAGCTTTATCAATAATAAAGGCCCAATTCAGGTTTTTGCTAACTAAAAGCACAAGTCCCCATCAAGCTTCCTGGAACAGGATTTTAGCCAAGACTTACCTCCCACGTTAATGAGAGACGGCTCACAGCAACATTACTCAGTCCCATAATAATAGCGAAAAAGGAATTCAGATTTTTGTATTCTTTACAGCTGAAACACAAAAGGCCAGGTTTTAAGTTGTATATATCAGTCAGAGCAATACCTATGACAACCTTAAGACAGCTGAACCCACGCATCTAGCTTAGAAGTGACTGAATTTAGGCAGTCCTGGCCAGCATGGCTGCAGATACCTCTTCAGCAATGTGTTAGCACTTCACCACACTCCACAGGCTTCTTTCCCTTCCCTGCTAAAATTACTTCCCTTCTTCAACTTCACTGGGTGCCACCTTCTGCAAGAACTTCCAGTCTTTGAAGCAATTCCCCACCCAGAAACACAGTCCTGAATCTGGGCTCAATTCAGCCCCAAGGGATACCAGAAACAGTGTAAACAACTATTTATAACTTCATTTGCTGCAGAACTTGCTGACAGCTTCTGAATGCTTGAAGCTCTCCTGAGGCAATCTTCATTGCCGTTTATGGGGCCACTGAATGTTTTTAAGGGGAGAAGACCTGCTGTCTAGAGATGTCCCATGCCAGTGACCTCTCCTGCAGTATAGGATTTCTATTACTTAGAGATTCTGGGACTTCTAGTATGTTTCAGAAAAAGAACGGCCATTTGTTACCAGCATCATTAAAGAGGTCCTGGGCAAAAGGAGCTCCAGGTCACACTCCATCTTTAATGCAAAGAAGGATTTTGCTATCAGTCAGGAAAAACTGGAACATGTAATTGACTACTATGGAAGATCTAACATGCCATATGAGAGTCTAAATAAAATCTGAAGGGCATAGTCAACGCAACTGCTCAGCTGGATCTGCATCAGTGGCTCACTGACTCAACAGGAAGGACAGAGATAGAACAAAGCCTATCAAAAAAAAATCACAAAACTCTTTCACTGGGTTTTTGCAAATAATCTCTTTTCTCAACTGATGTGCCAACATCCAATTTCAGCACCTCAGTCTCCATTTCTTCAGCTGTGAGTGGCTTTCCTTACAGATTGGTATTGAGTGAGACTGTTGGGGTTTAACATCTCTATCAGTGTCATGGACAGTGGGTTTGAGTGCACCCTCAGCAGGTCTGCTGATGACACCAGGCTGTGTGGTGCAGTTAACACACTGGAAAGAAGGGATGCCATCCAGAGAGACTTTGACAGGCTTGAGAGGTGGGACTGTGTGAACCTCATAAAATGTAACAAGGCCAAGTGTAAAGTCCTGCACCTGAGTTGGAGGAATCCCAACCACAAACACAGGCTGGGTAAAGAATGGATTGAGAGCAGCCCTGGGGAGAAGTACTTGAGGGTGCTCGTGGACAAGACTCTTACATGAGCTGATAATATGTGCTTGCAGCCCCAAAAGCCAACCATGTCCTGGGCTGCATCAAAGGCATCATGGCCAGTAGGTCAAGGGAGGTGACTCCCCACTCTATTCTTGTGAGACCCCACCTCCAGAGCTGTGTCCAGCTCTGAGACTCCAGCATATGAAGGACATGGATCTGCTGGAGTGAGTGCAAAGGAGGACCACGAAGATGATCAGAGAACAGAAGCACCTCTGCTATGAAGACAGGGTGAGAGAGCTGGCATTGTTCAGGCTGGAGAAAGCTCCAAGGGAGACCTTAGAGCACCTTCCAGTACCTAAAGGGGCTTACAAGAAAGCTGGAGAGCAACTTATGACAAGGGCATGGAGGGACAGGACAAGGGGGAATGGCTTTAAATCGAAAGAGGGTAGGTTTAGATATTAGGAAGAAATTTTTTACTGTGATGTAGTGAGACACTGAACAGCCTGCCCAGAGAATCTGTGGATACCCCGTTCCTGGAAGGGCTCAGACCAGGTTGGACGGGGCTTTAAGAAACTTGGTCTAGTGGAAGACGTCCCTGTCCATGGCAAGGGGGTTGGAACTCAATGATCTTTGCGGTCCCTTCTAACCCAAACTATTCTTGATTCTGTGATATACCAAGAAAACTTTAACAAGATTCAATCTATGATTCTCATATTTTTTCATTCATCATTGAAGCTCTTAACTCCTCTGAGGTATCCTTAGCTTCAGACAAAATTAGTACAATCATCTAATCCTACTGTCTGACTCCATAATTGCCACATCATCCATCATCCACACCATTCTATTCTTTCTGTACCTCCATTTGACCAGACTTGGATGTATTGAGTGGGTGAGTCCTTTAGATCTTGGCCTCACTTGTGTCTGCACTGTGTGAACACTGAGCATGTGAATAAATGATCTCTCCCATATGCTGGTCTGTCTGTTGGGAGATTGCTGCCCTTTCAGATCTTCCAGCAGAGCTGCTCGTACAAATTCTCCCACATCAGATGAGCAACAGTGAGCAAGGGTAGAAAGGATAAACTGAAATGCTAAAGCTACACCAATTTAAATCTACTAGTCCAGGTCAGGGAGTGCCTCATTAGTGGATCTGAGGGGAGGTAAGAATGAAAAGCAGACAGGATAGGCTGTCAGTGATAACCTCTTCCCTAGGCACAAGTAAATCCATAAAGGGATATCTGTCCACAGTCCATGACAGGATTAGGAATAAATTATGGCAGGGTAAAATAATTAGTAACACGCAGCACTCAGTGCTCAAACAAAGTAGGCAGCTGCAACTCTATCTGCAATATTTAATTTGAATCTATCTTCGTATTAAAAAAGAAATGTTTTGCTAAATACCCTGTTAAGCAATACAATTTGACAAAGTAAGTCCCAGTTAAAATCCAACTAGATACATGATGTTCTACCCCAGATATTCTGTAAATTCTACAGGGTCTACAATAAATAGCTCGGGTCCAGATAAAGGACCCCTGTAAGGCACTAGAAACAGTGCTGTATGGCTTTACTGCATATAAACTGCATGTAAAATGTCAAAAAGTGGATCTTCTAAAGCACCACAATCCACCCTCTCAGAGCAGAAGTCCCTCTGCCTCACAGAATGGACCATACCAGAAAAATCTTCCTATTAAGATGAATAGCAAACATACACGCACACACACACGCTCTGGTCTCCAAAACAAATGTGTATGTGGTTAAAATCTCTTGGTACTTACACAACCATATTCATCTTGGCATTTTCTCTATAAACACACACTTCAGAAATTTCTCACAGGTTTCTTGGGCTTATAACACATGCACACGTATGGAAAGAATGATTTTCAAAAACTGAATGAAAGTGTCTGAGTACACTGATACACAAGTAGGCTTCTAAATAGCCTGTGGATATATCTGCAAAGAGGAAATATACACAAACTGCATTTGCAGATATACAGAAGAGTATGTGCAAACACATCCCAGAAGGCCTTTGTTAGACAATTAATATGGGAAGAACTCACTGTTGGAAATAGAGTTCACTTCTCCCCTTTGTTTGAAAGTTTATTCCTACAATAGTTGGAGAAAAGAGATGAACCTGGTAACCTCTACATCCTTTTCCAGCAGATGCTAAAGCAACACTGGCTCCTGGAACTGAAAGCACATGTGCACAGCACTTGGAGCCAGCACTTGGCCCTGCGCTTGCCTGCTCAGACTGGGAGCACACATCAAGGGTGCACGGGGCGGCAGACACAAAATGATGTGCCTTCTGCAATGATATCTACACCTCAAGCCACAGAACTGAAAAAAGCCTCTCAGTAGCAGTTATCTTTGAAAATGAGTACGTGCAAGGCATCTCGTTACCACCAGTCATGCCTAAGACTAATAGTGCAGCACTGAGCTGTTCTCCCTGAACACTCTTCTAATGAGTCTAGTACTTCTAGGTAGGGTAAAGTTCTCATTAGGTCTCAAGGATCTTCACAGGCAAAACTTCCTCAAAGATATTGCTTCAAGGTCTGGGCTTTTTCTGCTCTCTAACTTCGGTGCACTTTGTGTTTGTTTTAGTACATGTGTAGCAGCTGTTACCATGGCAGCACTGCACAGAGGGCAGCAGCCTGGCAAAACTTCCCAGCGCCTTTCCAGCGGCTGGAATTAAACCTGCCTTCTTGGTTTGTACAGAGGAAAATCTTGTGCCTCAGATTTCTCTGCTTTTAGGAGACAAAGAGGACCCAGCAGAGCAGACTGCTTTTAGCTATTTATTTTTAGCATTGTAGTGATACCAGAAACATGGAAGTAAACAAGAGGTTGTCAGGCTGTTGTAAATAGCACAAGATTAAACCCATGACTCCAAGGAACTCGCAGGCTAGGGCAGTTTATTAAGGAGATATTTAACTGTAATTTTTAGGATACTTGATTTCAAGAGTTTATGGAAATTACTATTGTGTCTTAATGACCACATTTCAACATTTTCCCATTTCATGCCTGAGATTGGGAAAGACCCCGACGTCTGTGTGGGTGCCACTGCCATCTCCTGGGCACAGCCCGCCAGGCCGGCAGCTGCTTCCCACTACTGTACTGTGCAGTGAGATAATGGAATATGCTGTGTATTTTTAGAAACCAAAGAGGTAAATTCTGTCCTCTGTTCTAAATATAAAACTGATCCTGCATGCCCGCCACCAGATTTTTAAAATCTTCAGCTTTGACCAACCATAATCCAACCACAGGGCGCAAATCAGCTCCCAGAAGGAAGCTGGTACTTGCAGAGTAGGGTGTCCTGGAGGAACGAGCCACACTGATCCCCAGTTTTGATGTGAACATAGACTTTAGCTATGTGCAATTAGTGACTGGGAGGAGGGCAGCATGACAGCAGCAACAGTAATCTCTTCCTTTACACAACTCCATTTAATGATGCAAAAAAGTTAAAACCCTGGTTTAACTGCAAGTAACAACATCTCTGTTGGTAGAACTGCCTAAAGGCTTCTAGTTACAATGCCCAGAGCTGTAGACAAACAGTACTCAGCAAAACTCAGCAAACTGTTTTTCAGACAGCAATGAATGCAATAAATACACCATGAGCTCTAAAGGGAGGAAGAGTATAACAATGATAAAGATCTGGACCTATGCAGGGTATGCATATACCTCTGCTCCCTCTGAAGTCAGTCACTGCCCTGCTCTTTAGAGAGTCAAGGCTGACATCTCTGGCATGCAGGTTCCAAACAGTTTAAATTTGGATAGGAGTAAAGGAAGACAGAAAGAATGCCTGCTATCCAAACTCAGATCCAGCAGTTAGTAACAAAAGAGGACATTCATATTTTGCATTTTAAAACAAAAGGATTAGGAAAAAAATCACAAGAATCACATAATCATTAGGGTTGGAGGGGACCTCTGGAGATCAGGTGACACAGGCATGTGTCCAGGTGGGTTTTGAATGTCTCTGTGGACAGGGAGACACTGTGAACTCCCTGGGCAGCCTGTTCCAGTGCTCTGCCACCCTCAACACAAATTTATTCCTCATGTTGAGGTGAAAGTCCTTGTATTTTAGTTTAAGGCCCTTGCTCATCATCCTGTCACTGGGCACCACTGAAACGGGTCTAGAACTATTCTCTTGGCACCACCCTTCAAGATATGTGAATGTATGGATGAGATCTCCTCTCAGTCTACTTTTTTCTAGGCTGAACAGGCCCTGCTCTTGCAGGCTCTCCTCCTATGAGAGATGCTCCAGACCCCGTATCATCTCTGTGGACCTTCCACTGGACCCTCTCCAGTAGCTCCTTGTCTCACGTGTGCTGAGGAGCCCAGAACTGGGCACAGTATTCCAGATGTGGCCCCACCAGGGCTGAATAGAGAGAGAGGAATACCTGCCTTGACCTGCAGGCCACACTTTTCCCAATGCACCCAGGATCCCACTGGCCCTCCTGGCCCCCAGGGCCCACTGCCAGCTCATGGTCACCTTGTCATCTACCAACAGTCCAGTCCCAGTCCCTCTCTGCAGAGATGCTCAGCCCCCAACCTGTGCTACTACTTGGGTTTACTCTTCCCCAGGTGGAGGACCCTACACTTTTTATCATCAGCAAACTTGCTGCAAATCCCAAACAGAATGAAAGTAACATGAGTGTCATCATCTCCATGCTACATCTCTTTACTCTCCCCTCTCGGTTTTCCCACTTGGGGCAATTCTGAGAACTGTTGTCCTGAGCAGCACCAGAAACATTTCAGTTCTCAGGAAAATTAGGCTCAATTTTGTTAATATTTACTAATTCATGTACTAATTTATGCTAATGTATGGAAGGGTAAATGAAGGATTCTCCTAGTGAACTGAAATATATTTTCTCATAAATCTCATGTGTAAACATGCCCTTAGAAGATCACAGACCAAGGAGCAATGCAGAGTAGCACAGGAAAGAAGAATATATATTAACAACATTCTATATAGCCCTATGAGAAAATGGACAAAATTACCAAATACAGAATGTTTTAACCTCTACTCTGTGTGGCTGTCTGAGAAGAGAAAATAAAAACACACTGACTATACCAAACCCACTTCCAGCTCCCATATGATTGTATACTTACTGGGCTGCTATCTTAATGTATTTCTTTAACAGCTGAACACGCTTGCTGAGTTGAGAGCAAAGACAAATCTCAGTGACCACCCAGAACTGAATTTCATTGAATCTTCTCAAAAACAAGTCCAGATTTGCCGTGGTCTTTTTAAAATTGTGCCTTCCAAAAGTGTGATAAACCAATTCCAGCTAGGAAAGAGAAAACAGTTTGGAATTTTTGTTTTGAAGCTGCATTTCTTGGACAGAGGAAAGAGGATAAAAATGACCAGGTAAGTATCTAGCCTGAAATTTGCTCTGCTGTTTACATTTATAGATGCCTAGATGACAAGGATTCAGGTTATAAATCCAGAGTACAATGACAGAGGCATAGTAGAAGCGTAACTACAGATTATATATAAACAGCTTAATACCTTAAAACAAACAAAAGTAATTCAACAAGCAGCACAAGTCCAGAAGAAGTCTAACTTTATTTTTCTATTTTGCCTATAAAATTAAGAATCTCTTATACTTTCAAAACATGTAGGTGGCTTTATTGTAGAATTTTTGAAAATCAAGCTTAGAGAAGGTTTTGGAAATAATGCACAAATGCACAATGTACAATCAAACACTTTCTAATAGATTCTAACCTGCTGAATAGATAGATTCTCATACCTCATGCACACAGTTGAAGAGCTCCCAGTCATAAATTGTCATCTGATGTGCTAAGTCTTTGGAACTCATCAGTTCAAATGTGCCTACTGTACCAGTAGATGGTCCTTCTTGTTCTGGCAATGGTGCCTACAAACAGGAAAATATTATAAAAACATTTTAGACATGCTAAATCATGTGGTTGGTGCTTTCATTCTGTAATGTTTCTAATATTTTTTCAGTGTGACCACTTTCCTAATCATGTTTCTAATAGTAGAACTGAAATTTGCAGTAAAACTGAAATTTGCTTTTAACCACAGGCACGTTAGTAGGAAATGAGAAGCCCTGTGCAAAATCAGTATCCAGTATCCACAGTATAGTCAGGAAAATTCTGAAAGCTCCTGAAAGACACTGTAAGGAAATAAACCAGACTGTTCTCAGTGTGTTATCTTTAACATTGTTCTAAAAATTGAATCTATAATACACACTGTGCTAACTAAAGCATGGGTGTTTGTTTAGGAGCATAGGTCTTTCCAAAAAAACTTTTATGTTTCCTTTTTCACATACAAATAACTAGGCCACCAGGGACAAGCCAAATACTTGTACATATTCCTGATTCTAATGATGAGAATTATTAATCTAGCATGTTTCAGAAATCTGCAGCAATTGCACGATCTTCTGGTCACTTATAAAATAAACCTTATACTTTCTCTTTGACAGTACACAAACTTGATGGACAATTTCTGATTGCAAATTCCTGGCTAGGCAAATTAAAATGATGTGAACACAGTCTTATGAGAAAGAACCGAGTACAAAACATTTCTGAAAGGCACTTCTGTGCCACCCAATAAATGAGATGTGATCTATGATTTGGCACACAGGTGGAGTATTAAATAGAGATTAAAACATGTCTTGAGATCAAGATGGATTTGAAGAAGTCCGTTGTACACATTAGGGTGAAGTGTTTGAACCAGCACTGCTAAAACACAGCCAATCAACCTGCTTGCAAACTGGAGGGTGGAAGGCCCGCAGAGCCGCCCGTGGACGCGCGGGTCAGTGGCTCTGCTCCCAGGAGAGGGCGGCAGAGCTCACACACGCCTTTCCCAACTCCGCCTTGGTAAACATCTCATGGCGCGGCAGCACGGAATTGTCAACAGGCTCCTTTCTCAGTGCAAACTCAGTGGAGTCTGCCAGATTAACAGAACATATTTAGATGCTGCAATATAAAAAAAGGAGCCTACTAAATGAATCCCGTTTTATATAAGAGTAATATATTAGCAACAGAAATAGGTCTGACTGGATTAATACATAAAATCACTTTCTCAGTAACACACAGTGTGTAGGAGCTTTATTACTGTATGAATTCTTACTTTGTACTCTAGGGAAAACTTTCCTTTCAATTACCATCATCATACAAACTAATTAAAAATTACTAAACTACATCACAAACATTATCACCTTAAAAGCTTCATCTATAATTTAAAAAAATAGTAGAAAAGCACACTCTAAAAAATCCAGGGCAGCCATTATCTTACAAGAAACTGCAGATTGCTTTGAATTGGGATTCACACAAACACAAAACTTCTTTAGTTTATGATAACATATGAAATAAAATTCTAACTTGTGGAAATCTATGGAAAGAGAATTGCCTACAGATTGAAAGACGTCCTTTTTCCCCCATTTGGAGATGAACACAACATAGCTGTTACCATAACAAACACATATTTTCCAAGGCTAGGAAAGAAGCACTTAGATGCAAACTCACAGCATATCTGAAAATTCATCTACCCAGAACAATTTTCACATGGGAATTGCCAAATGTAATGTGGATAAATGTTTATGAACAGGAAGCAGCCAGAAACTGGAATGTGAAAGGATTAAACTGGGAGGCAGATAAGGTTGTAACATTTTTCAATTTGTTTATACCTCTTTGAAAAAATGCAGCTGATAAGGGGTTGTAATTTGTTATACAGTGCTGAGGACCGTTTTTAAGGTGCTGAATCTACTTCCCTAATTCTTACTAAATTCAGTCTAGTTGGTGAAACATAGCACATTGGAGCCCTATATCTTAGAGCTCCCTGCAGCATTTTGAGTACTTGATCCATGGTAAATAGCACAGGGAAAAGGCACAGAAAGCCATGACAATTTGCTGCCAAAGCTATGTGTACACAGACAATGCAGAGCCATATATAAGTACCCAGCACAGTCGTACTGATGCAACACCCCTGCTTTACAGTAGCATGCCCCACGAGGGTATCTACTTGGCAGGATTAATTAACCTTAAGGGAACACCAGAATTTAATAAGCTGAACAAGAGGTATCTCTGCATGGAACTACACATGCTGGATGTGCATTCCCTGGTTACTAAATTGAAAGCAGCAGCAAAGCACAGATTTTACCATATCCATAAAAGAAATCAGGCATACATACTAAGTGGCTTGTTAAAAGCATACAGGAGGCTGAAACAAGCCTAGGAGTAATAGAGTTCATGCTGACATGACTTGGCAATGACATTTGTTTTTAATGAAATAAAAGGAACAAAAAGTACAGTCAAATCAAACTCTATAAAAGCAGACCCCATGGAGATCACTAGAATGACTGTATAAACTGTAAGTACTTATGAGCAATTCTACCTAAGAAAAAAACAGACTTTCTACCAGGAATATTTTCTGTGATTCTACTTAGAATTATCTCAGATTTTGACACAGTATTTTGTGGGGATGAGAAATAAAAAAAAATTAAGAAATTTACTGCTGGAATCAGATCTCCAGAATGCTTTAATTGATAACACCTATCTTAGAAAATATATCTCTATGATTTTGAGGAGGTAATTCTGTAATGAAGAATTACTGCATGTCTTGGTGACAATGCTCCGCTCTTCCTAAATGCTCAGTGTGACAGAGAGAGTACTGGGATCAAGTTTTGTTATGTGGATCAGATGGATGAATCTCTGGTCCACTTTAGGGAATTATGACATTAGCTTGTTTTATTTTCAGGGCTCATCCTACTGCAGTGTGACAAGCCCTTTGTTGTGGATGTTTCCACTAGTTTTTATCTAAAGTGTGGATAATGCAAAAAGGGCCAGGTGTTCAAATAAAGCAAAGCCCTGACATTCCTGAGCACTGCACACACACATACCAGTGAATCAAACTGATCCCGGGGGCAAGCAAACAGCCGGCCGTTAACGCTGAGAGTGGTGAACACCGAAACATCGTGAGGCTTGAGCACAACCTTTTCTGTGAAAACAAAACAAGTTATTATTTATTACACAGAGAAAGAATTTACAGCAGGACTGATCCACCAGCTGCACAGATCACCCTCCTGGGAACAAATTTTGCCCAGTAACCTAATGTCCAGGATACAGAATAGAAGACAGCAAGGTCCTCTTTATTGAAGAAATGTGGTACGTTCAGCCCAAACCAGTCTTCTACAGAACCAAAATCCCAGTCCCAAGCTGTACAGACAGGTCAAGAAGCCTGTGCTGCTATCACTAGAAACTACCTGCAAAAATTAAGCCTAATTAAGGAGTCCATTCATTCATTCATTGCTGACCTGTAAGCATTTGCAGAGCTGTTCTTAATAGAAATTGCTCTGGAAGGCAAAAACTGCTCAAGGAGGTGATGGAAATGCATTACAACATTTCTAAAAGAGCATCACATCACAGGTAAAGAAAAGACAAAGAAGTAACTTATAAAACAGTCTCTTCCAGCATATGTTGGTCGTCAGTAAATCTGACAATAAAAAATTGCTTCAACTGCAAAAAGTAAAGCTGCCTGGTGCCAGTTCTCAGGAAGTGACCCATTTTTGGCAGGCACCACTGTTTGCAAAAATGCCTTTCAACACAGTTCTCATTACCTCTGTGTGCTCTGTCCACTCAACCAAAGCACTTGAGCAACACCAACTCTCCAACAGAATTCACCCTCCAGTCACTCTTGCAATTCCACAGCCTAGAGGGGGGCCCTGATGCCTGACCCTCTGCAAACACTAGGTCACTGCATTTGGCACTAAGTTGCTCTGCAGTGGTTTGCATGGGCAGAAGAGCCAAAATGGTAGTGACCACTGCCAGAATGTTTGCACTGCAGTATTTTCTGATGTTACTGATTCCCAAGTCTGTTGTTAAAAAACTCTTACAAGTCTAACAGTGAAGGAAAATCGGGGCAGCTGTGCTCTGTAACATGCAGATACACAAGCTTCTCCATTGGTCCTGTTTCCCATGTGAGCTTCAGTCTGTGCCTACAGTAGAGGAAGGACCTGCCTCTCAATTAGGACTTGTGTGAGAGCTGAACATGCACATGGGTATAAAACCTTGACGGAACTAGTCTTTCAATCCCTCCAAAAATTCTGCTTCACCATAACTGAGGAGTGTTTAAGATGATGTAAATACAGTACCTCCTCCTGAACTCATCTTTACTATGATGAGGCCTTCTCCAGAGCCCAGCTTGTCTGCTACAGCACTGATCACTTCCTTCACAGAAGAAGACACTGGCACACGGATAGTGGTGTAGGTTTGGTCTATGCAGTACACCTTAAACAGAACTAAAGAAAAAAACATTGCACGGTTTATTTCATGTGTAAAAACCACAGATTTACCACACAAATTACTTTCACTTCAGCAACCACTCCTCACAAATGAAACAAAGCAACAATAAATCATGTAGCTCCCCATTCCTCAGATGCTCCACAATTTCTAGCACAGAAATCCCTGATTTCCCAAAGTTTTGGAATTTGGATTTTCAGTGTTCAGTGAGCTCTCTGTCCTATGAATGAGAAAGGTGAAGCCATATGAACAGAGCAGTTACTGCCCATCAGGACACAAGAGGTAGTATTTCCCTGGCAGCAGGAACTGTTTCCCTCTTTATAGGCCTAGAAATACCACTATGGACAACAGAAGCTGCATGACTGGCAGGATGTCTGCTGTTCATATATAGTTAGTTCCATCTTTTGACACGGTTCTCGTATTGGTCTGATTTATGCCACCAGATTTCTCAGGTACGTGACCTTGAATTATGTTACCTTGTTTTTACTGTTGTTCATTAACAAGAGCTATCCTTTAATATTGAACATGTTGAAGAAGCAGCTGTTTTAGGTGACGAAGTTCCACAAAACAACCTTTAACAGTACCTTATCAGTAATCTAAAAATGATGTTCTGATACACTGCTGTAAATTTCACCTTAATTTTTTTCAGAGAATCAAAAAACAGCAACAGGGCAAACCAGCAGATTTTGGTTGTGAGGCTGTGTGCCTAGATTCTTGGATTCTGGATCCATGGTCCATGGCATGATTATCTGCTCCACTCCTGCCTTGCAAAGGAACAGCTGTACATGTTGGCTCAAACTACATAGGGAAGACAGAGGCTCAAACATGTCCTCCAGCTCACACTCTTTATTGCACTGCCATTACTAACTAGTGCCTTATTGGTTCTTCCCTGTTTTGTTCATTCCTTATTTTAAAGGTTTTTACATCTTCCTCTGAGGAAGCAGTGTTTGATAGCACAAGTAACTAAGGGAAAAGACTAGGAGCACCTCAAATCAATGATGGAGAATAGTGGGCTAGCAAAAGCAAAGAGTGTTGGCTTCAGGTCAGGCTTCAAAATCTAGGTAGGTACTTGCATTTATTTTTAGACCTTTTTCTGAAACAGACAAATTTATACAGAAGTCAGTGGCTCAAGAAAACTTAGCAGAGAAGAAACTCACCTTCATCACTACCCCTGATAGGCTGGCGTTTCTGTGCTCTGTCATCACTCGTGTTGAACAGCTGCAGAAGAACTTTGTGCTGAAAAAAAATCATCAAGATTCACATTAATGCAAGAATAAACATGTGGTACACATGAACTACAATACATCTCTTATCAATGGCAGGAAAAAGAGTAGCATTGCAAAATTTGACAATGTTAAAAGCTATCTCTCAATGTGAGTTTTTAATATATCCATGATTACTAAAGAGAAGATGCTTATGAAATGGCTGTGCTTAAGATTTTACTTGAGAAAATGGACAAATATATTTTCTTACCTTCTTTTGTGCTGCTTTAGGTTCTTCAGAACTATAAAAAGTTAAAGCATAGAATATATAATTAAATATCATCTGGAAGATTTTGTGTACAAGATCACCTATAGAACATGAACCACTTGTCAGACTAGCATATCAATACAATCATATTTATATATGAAAAGACTAGATGATATCACAGTTAATCTATGACCAAGGCAGAAAAAATATTACATGAAGTTCATGTAAGCATGAAATAAGCTTCTGTCAGTCTCTCAGTGAGGGTATGGTGTTTGCAAGAATGATGTGGAAAAGAGGGCCATAGACATTAACTCAAGTAAGCCTGCATGCAAAATTTCAATTTTGTATAACTGAGTGTCATTCACAAAATGGCCTTTTAATAGAGATAACCAATAAATTTTCTTAATCTATTTACTGAAAAAAAGGGCAGGGGAAGGAAAGAAGCAAAACTATGCTTACATTTGCTTTACAATTTTCTCTAGCTCTGGAAGTTGCTCCTTTAGTGCTGCAATCATTCTAGTATCATCTGATACAGATACATAAAATTCCTGTAAATGATACAGAACAGTCTTCAAATAACTGTAGGGGTAAATGAGCAGTACTCAGGAGAGAGGATTATGAGATGACATCTGATAGCTTAATGATTATAAAGAATGATAATCTGCATAGAGGAACACATGCTGGGCCCAACCCTCTATTACTTCTACTTGTTTATCTCCAGCTGGTTTAAAACAAGAGTTGTACATGCAGAAGGGAAGCCTGATGAGGCTCCTTAGCTCACTCTGTAACCAGTGACTGCTTGTGTAAAACCTGAATTTTCACATTGTCAAGGAAAAGGACTAAAAATCCACAAATAATTTAGCATGATAGGGTTTTTTATTCATTGCTGTTGTAGTCTTCAGTGCTTCATTTGCTCCTGAGTCACTGACTCTCAGCTACTCCAATCCACTACAGCATCCTCTGCTTTTAAACCCCACTCAAACCTCTTCCTCTTGTATCTACACAAAACCATCCCAAAGCAGGATCTCTATCCTTGCAGCTAGTGATTGTTCTATAACTTCTGGATTAATGAAAGACTAGGGCATCTCCAAAGCTTGAAAAGCTTTCCCATGTGGGCTTATGGGGGGTCTACCATTCTTAAAGCCCCTCTCTATTCCCCTCTGCTAAATCTTAGATTCAGTTTTAAGCTCTTTAGGACAAAAACTTTCATTGAGCCAGTAACTTATGGGATTCTGTTCCATAAACACAACATATAATAAGAATGGCAATCATGACCATTTAACATGACATTGGCAGTACATTGTTATCTTAGAAATCTAAGGATATGGTAGCTACCACAAAGAATTTACAAGGGTTCTGAAGACAAATATCGTAAGCTCCAACAGCTGCAGTACATCTTTCATTCAAATGGAAAGGACTTTGGGTTCTGTAGAGTGGCAGTTCTCCAGCTCTTTCCTGGCACACCTCAGGCAGGCATGAACAGCCCTCCAGTTCAACCTGTAGAGCTCCTGAACCATTCACAAGAAAATACTACAAAAAGCAAATTCAGCTAATGCCATAATGCAAACTACCCATGCTGTGCTTTGAAAGGGATCTGCAACACTGTTTTCAGAGGTCCAGAGGCTGGCAATGGCTCAAACACTGTTGTGGTGCCTTCACTGAATGCAACCAAACCTCAGCAAACAGTTATAAACTGAAATAAACTTTGCCCTTTGAAATGACCTCTTTCACTCCAGTGATACAATGATTGCTTTATACCTCCAAAAAGGCCATTGCTGCTTCATCTTCTTGCAGTAAATCTCCATACAAAGCGGCCCACTGCAGAACCAGTCGGATGACTCGCCTTTTATTGTTGAGGGCATAGTCCATCTTCTCCTGCTCTGTACCCTGAGAAGGCTGGGCATGATAGGTGCCACAGCGTCAAGGAAAACTTTCAGTGATTGAAAATATCCAACACAATATAAATTCACGAACAACTGACTTCCAACAAACCACTTTCAGGGTGCTCAAACATAACTTTCCAATATACACTTCTAAATTCTGACATCCACTAGCATAACAATTTGCAAACTTTTCACGTTCATACTAAAAAGTAAAATGACAGTGAATTTTCTGAAGAGCACAGGAAGGATCACAGTTCCACCACAGAGGTGGTTGCTGTAGGGGAGCAGAACAGAAATGACACTTGAAACAACAAAAAGGGTTAACCATGGAAACTGAAGAAGGATATTTCTCCTCATTCCTCTTTGAAAACAGTTGAAGAAAAAGAAAACTGTCACTTTGTCCTTATTAACAATTCCAATTTTCCATTTGTGAGGAAGACTACCAGAATGAACCACCAGTGTTATTCCTTTTGTTTTTAGAAGGTATTGTAACTCAAGATGAACCTCAGCCCCATTAAGGGAGGGGCACTTGGACATTTACAGCCTAAACTGACTATAGAAACATAGGGTAAAATAAGAAATTTTGTAGTAGCCACATTGTCATGAGAAAATCAGACATTTCCACTATGTCAAATAAGGTGTATTTAGGACACAGTATTTTGTGCAATTATTTTGTGATGAACAGTAAGAAAAAATGTGAAACATTTCACTGACCTTTTTAAAGACAAAGTGTCAACATTACAAAAATACAGTAATAGCTAAAAGGCCAAAAGAAACATTTAATGAAAGGAAAAAAAACAAGAAAAAAAGGAAAGGCACAATGGATAATAAATTGAGATAATTTGAGCCTTTAACCTATGTGAAAATTAAATATCCTCAGAAGAAACAGGATATGACAATCTGTGTATCTATTTCTCAGTGAAAAAAAGGTTAACAATATATATTTAAACTGTTCCAAATAAACTGACAGCTGAATGGGAAGTAAGCACAGAATGAGTGTAGTAACATCTTCAACTTTGCTTCCCAGTTACAGGAATTCTGATTCTGGACTGCCATGAGTAATGCTATTCCCAATTACATAGTAACATATAACATAAAAATACTGACACTCTCCCTCACAGCCATGTCCAGCATCCTTGCATCCTTTCAAGATGCACTTCCAGTTGCACTATCAAAATATGATAAAATACTAATTAGCAAATAAAAATATCAATGAGGAATACAAATTCTGTAAGATATTTATTCTAAGCTTCTCATTCAGAGAACATTCTCTAACAATACCACTAATAAAATGCAATGGGGAAAAGTACCTGTGAAATCACACTTCGAAATGATCCTGCTGCCCAAAGCCCCTGCAGAGATTTGACATTCTACCAGGGTTACTGGGGTGCTCATCTGACTGACAAACTTTCAGAAATCGGCATTTTAATTTCATTTAGAAAGGTTTAAAATGAGTAGAGAACTGAACATGACAGTATAATTAAGGCAGAAAGTAAGTCAGAAGGTCACAAGAAGTAAATAATTAATTTTAAGTTATGTGCTCCAATGTCTTGGGGAGCAAGTTTAATATTCTACTAAGTCATTTTTCTCATGCCATATTTACCTTTCAAACACTATTTAATGTATTTTTACTTTCTTATTAACTGATTCACCACAGGCATTGGTAATTTTTCTGTATTTTTACTGCTCATTTACAGTGATTTCTCTTTTATTAACATTATCACAGGGAAAGTCAATTAAGAGTTCTCACATTTTTATGTGAGGATGCAGCTTCACTACAGACTGCAATCACAAATAAACTGTGATGTACACTTGCAACAAGTGTCAGATAACTGCAAAATATTTATCAACACCAATGTGGTTAGAGCTCAATATATACATTTATTTCTAATTTTCTCTAGCATATGCTAAAAAATTGAAGCAATTCTGAAGGCTATTCTTCCCTGCATAGGAAGACTCAGCTACATCAGGAGCTGTGTAAGATCATTGCTACAACAGAATGCAAACTTTTTTGGTGGCAGGATGGAAGAGGAGGTTAGCAAAACACTCATGGAGAAACGTGCTGAAGAACTATTATCTCGAGAGAGCAAAAGAGGAGTTTTTACTTTGTAAGTATTTAGAGAGTGGTCCTTTAAAGGTGCACCCCTGCACACATGCTCACACACTTGCACTAACCCAAGTGCACTTTTGGAGCTGCTGCTCTATTTCAGGTTTTCTTTCAGGCCTTGTCCTGCTTCCCTCTGAAAAGCTGTAGCTCCGAGAATCTGTCCATTTCCATTCTGTGAAGAAGAGGGAAACAGGAGCCTTGGTCCAATACACAGGACTTATACCCTGATCCAGGACAGGGGAGAATGCCCTTTGCTTCCCCATAAAACAGAAGGTTTTTTTTTTCATATTGCAGGATCTATATTCTTTAATGACTGAAAAAGACCTGGTGTGCCAAAGGACAGCACAGAATAAGCGTGGAATCCACAGCAAGCAATAATGCTACTTGGACAAAATGGTGCACCTGTCCATTCCTTTCAGGATTAAAATAACTTACAAATGACTGCTGTAAAAGAAGTGAAAACCCAAATAATTTATACCCTGTACTAGGCTTGAAAGCACTTCAGTGGTCTAACTCTACTCATGCTTGCATGCTGCCAGCTAAAATAGTATCCTAAATGGGTGTAGGAAAATAGACTTGTTTTGATTCAAAATTGGGAGCTGAAGCAAAAAGTCGCTGACTGAATCACCTTTCTTCTTTTTCTGTTTTAATTTCCTCATTGAGCATAACTAATCTCTCCTTAGTCTCACAGCACTGGCGAACACTTTTGTAGAGTGATTTTGCTCCAAAAAGATGAGCTTTGTTAGGAACCTTTCAACTCTAACAATAAATTTCAATGGTACAATCAACAAAGCACAGTTAGCTTTTCCATATTCAGAATGGACTAAATAAATAATAATCCAGCTCCAGGAAAAGCTAACACTAAAGCAGTAGGATACCAGTTACTTCCACCTCCTCTCTGAAAAGAATTAACACGATGCTTGCCATGACCCACTTAAGACCATGGTCTTAGCATCCTCTCCAGAATAGATTTCATCACAAGTGAGTATTTATCCTTAAGTGTGATTATCCTTAACTTTGATTATCAGAAAAGCTTTTCCCCTATAAAGAATGAGGTACATTTTGCTTATGGGTCTGATTTTCCCAGTTATTAGATAGAGGTATTCAATTATAACTGAGGATAGAGAAGCTTGAATCTCAAATGGGCTGACTGAATAATATGAGCTAAATGAATTAGGACAAAAAACCCCAAACATTAAAAGTGCTGCCCTTTCTTCCCTTCTCAATGCTGTTAGCAACAGCATTTCATAATATTTTTGATATCCAAAACAACGTGATTTTGGAAAATGTGTTTGTTTCAGGTGTGCGAACAATCTTCAACAGACAGGTTTCATGGGTCCAAAGGTTTTCAAAACAATCACTCTCCTCACTAGGAGTAACACAAATGGATTCTCAAGCTTGCCAGACAAGGACACAATGCTCTATTTTGTGGTTTCAGGAGGTGAGCTTTCCCAGATGTCACTCGCCCCACTGAACTTGAAGGAAAGCACTTTCACACCATTGCGATTCTAAACAAATAAATAAGGGAGCTGAAGTTATTATACCCCTGTCAGAATTCTCTAAAACAGAAAACATTGTATGTTTATTTAATGTTCCCAGTCACTTGATGGCTTCAAGTCACTGTGCACAAGGAAAACTCTCAATTTCCAACAGATCCCCAAATAAATAACCTGCCAGTAATTGACAGATGGACATTTCACAGACTCCTGTGAAACATGCAGAGAGTATGAGAACCACCCCCAGCTCTCAATGCTCTCCGCTATGAAGATTTCATCTCTTATTCACATCCAGTTGAATTTTCTTGCAGTTTGTTTGCATTTGCTATAGACTATTATTACAGATTATTACTACTTTTCATAACAATTAGGACAGTGCCTAGGAACTACTTACCCATTAGTCTACAAGTCCAGGCAGCCCCTTGCTAGAGGCAGTTTGCAGCTTGCAATCTATAAAGTGGACCATTGAAATCACCAAGACATAACTATCCCAGTTAAAATGTAGATGCTGTAGTTCAGCAGAATCCTGGAAAGACAGGAAGGATATAGGAAGGGTAACCCAAACTTTTATGTAATTTCACTTATCTGGTGGAGGAACAGTACATTTCCTTCCCTTGGAACAGGAACCAGCACAGGAAATGCAGAGTTTTCATGGTCTGTACTCATGTATCTCATCATGGATTATACACTATCCATTTTGCTGAGCTATGGACAGCTGCTAGTCAGGCACTGAGAATTACTCACAAGGCACAGCCTCCATGGAAGGTGATGCACTTCTTGAGAGAGAGAAGCTTCACTTTCATCACTCATAGGTACAGTGGCTAAAGAGATTTAACTTTTCTCTTAAAAAAGGATATTGTGCCATCAAAGCTGGGCAGAGCTGACTATTTGGCATAAAAACACAGTGCATCATAATAAAATCATTTAAAACAGAATCTGTGAAAAAAAGAGAAAGAAAATAGTCAATTAAACCTCTGCAAGCAGCTTGGGGATTTCAAGGATGAGTTTTCTTTCACCTGAACTATCTTATTAGCCCTCTGCAGACAATAAAGTGGTCTTTTTGCACTTTCTTTGTAGGCATTAGGTACAAAAAAGGGTAACAAACAATATAAGCTAGAATACTAAGCTTTAGTCTTGTCTGCATGAATTTTCATTGCACTTACATTAACAGGCATTTGACAGTGTCAAAGAGAAATCTGGCACAGCAAAAAAGTGAAATATTTGGATATACTTCTCTACAAGCGTGGAGTTCTACTCAAGGAAGAATTAGGCCTTTCACACCTGGGCACTTAAAAAGAGCTTTAGGAGTTACAATACCAGGCAGCACATTTAGTATATCTGACACAGAAAGTGGCAAATAATTTCATTCTTTGCTGATTTCCTAGCAGTGAGTAGAATGCCTAAAAGAGGTAAATGGACAGTCAAATTTCTGGGTTTATTTTGATTCAAAAGTATCACAGCTGCTATATTTACATTAAAACGTATATGAACAATATGATTGAGATTTTCTCTGGCAAAACCCAGGAAGGTATTTTTTTCTGCTAAAATGACCTGTGGTAGAGCTGGTGTAAACCCCAGTTTGCCTTATCTTTGAATTTGTGACAACAAGAAGGATTTATAAAGCCTGGCTGCAGAGGCCAGAATGAGTGTGGCAGGCTTGTATTGAATCACTGAGAAACAGTGAACACACTACCCCAAGGTATAATTTCTACAGTGCAACTTTTGAGATAACAGAAACCTTTACAAACATTGCAAGGGATGGCAGAAGAAATATGAAAATAACAGTGCAATGTAACAATACATCACTACTTCCACTTGTATAATTCCTATGTGAAAGTATCTCTCAGTTGACAAAACTCACCCCTGGAAGGGCAGCACTTTTTTATTGTAATACCCAGAGCAAACTGGTTTTTAAATACTCTTAAATTAAAGGAATGCATAAATGAAAAAATCAGTTTTCCAGCATCTTGTGATCCTATATCCTAAAAATAACTTTATGAATTGTGACACATTGTATCGTATTGGGATTCAGGTACAATCTTGTCACTAGATATTTTGGCAAAAAGTTTTAAAATATTTTAAAAATAATTTGTTTTTGAAAAATATATAATACATGCATACTGCAGATGGCAAACTTGTGATTATACAGCTGCAAGCCTGAAGAAAAATATTCTGCTTCTAGTGAATTCTAGTAAACAGGTATCTAGAAAAAGGATCCCCTTTTCTTCTGTCTTTAAAGTAGTGAAAGCATACACTTTAAAAGGATTTCTGTAATTTTTCAATTATTCCACCATTTATGAATCACTATACAAGTTTCTCCAATACTATGAGGTCAATAACAGATTAACTGGCTTTAAGAACACTTTAGAATACATACTTAGCAGACATCTATAGTGCAAAAAGAACTTGCAAAAGCACTGTTACGTAGTTTAATATATGTCTATGCATTACTTTATCAGAATTGTGAGGATTTTTTTCTGTCTGACTCTTTTTGAAAATTAAAATACTTGCTAAAATGCACGTCTGCAAGTATCTATATCCCTAGATGTAAATTCTCTGTTCTCTTTACACTAATGAAAAGCAGCCCATTGAGTGCAGATGCAGCAACCTGCATTCTTGGGACTTGGCCCATGCTGCACGGAGTGCTTCTCCTTTGAGTAACAATTCTTTTTACCCTGCACATGGGAAAGTATCACAAACACAAAACTTAAATTGTGATACTTTAAATGTGATGTGAAGATTTGAGAATATTTATATTAGCACAATGTAACATCTGGAGGTATCAAGGCATTTCACAGTATTAAAGTGACCTCCAGAACAAGAAGTACCATTACTAATGGGGCTCTCTGTCCAGGCATTATGGTTGTACCTAATTAAAATCATAACTGCTGGCCTGGCATCTTGGAGGATTTTGCTTAAACTACAAGTGACATTTAACTACAAATACAATAGGGCAGACTTGGAAAAGTGGATTGCTATTTTTAATTCTGGATTTCCTTAATTCTCTTGGGGTTCAGAGCAGTAGACAGTTCTTCTTCTGGGAAAAAATACCACTAGGTGCTTTTCAAAGCATCACATTGCAGTGTTCCCCCAGCAAACCCATCTTATGGGGCAATAATAAAACAGTTTCTGTCATGTAGGTACCTGTTGCTTCATTTAAAGTTGCTTCAAGGCGCATAGTTTCTAGAAAGTGCTCCAAAATTTTCTCTGGGGTTCCTGACATCACAATATACCTGAGGGAAGGAAAGGAGCAGTTAGCATCTCATAGCTGAAAGAGCTAATCAGGAAATAATTGTGTACCAATAAGAAGATCAGGACTGCTGTGCTGCTTGCTGTATGCCAAACACCTGCTCTGACCAGAATCTCTGTGTGCTTAGGACAAAACCACTCTCAATCTTTGCTGGCTTCCCCCCTGTAAACCCAGGAGCAGTAACATTCTCCACCCTGCCTAGGGGTGAGAGACAGCCTCTCCTCATACAAGCACTTCAGTAGAACACCACCACAGTTACACCACAATCAGCAGAGCTGCAATGGCCCAAACTCAAAGAAGTACAAGCAGAAATGCTCCTCCACTGAGAAGAATTATCTAAGTAACAACAGCAACTTGCAGACATTAAAGGGTCATAACAGGCTCACTATGAGCCTGAAATAAGAACTAGTGTGTATCAGTGTCAGAGCAAGGGAACAATTTCCTTCAGCATCACTGACAGAGGCTGGTCTGGGAAGGTGGGGGCAGATAATGAAATAACACACTGTATCTTCAAATTTGTGCAATGCCTTGCATCGCTGAAGTGTTTCAAGTTGATAAACTGAGGATTGTACCATTTCCTGGGATTAATTTAGTGAGGTGAGAAAACTAGTGCAACAGCCAGGTTTTTCTGCTTCATGCAAAAACATTGGCAAGATTTTAAGTACCAGAAGAATATCATATGATATTGGAAACTTGTCCTGTCATCTTTTTTTTCCCTTTTCTCATGGATTAGATTTTTTGATATTTCCCTCCATTCTTTCAATCTTTGCATCTTTTTTTCTTTCTTTCTTCCTTTTTTTTTTTGGAATTCATCTGATAAAGTATGAAACTTAAAAAAATAAAAGAAAAAAAAAAAGAAAGAAAAAAAAAAAGAAAGAAAAAAAAAAAGAAAGGAAAAAAACCCTGAGAAGTGAAGATACTCTGCTCCTGCTGAGAAATAAGTGGTGGAGCTGAGCTCCTGGGAGCTCCTCCTCACTTTGAGCACTGACCGTCACAGTTCTTTTACCTGCCAACCCCTTTGGAAGAACTGTATTGATGTCCCAAGAACACAAACACTTGTTAAGCCAGTGCACATTCTCACAGAGATACTAACCAAGTATCTAAGTGAGTGAAGCAGAGAAATCACAGGTTGCTGTACTCTGAATATGAAAGTGAAAATGAACAGTGAAGTGACTTGCAGGGCTGCTGAATTCATCGTGCATGAGTGTGATCACCCATGAAGAGTTAGATCTTGGGAGTGATAACTTCAGAGCCAGTCCTCCCAAGCGAAACTGGCACTGTTTGAAAGCACAGCTCAGGGAGCTGTGGAGGAGCTCTGTCTCCTCCGTAGAGGAGGCAGTGGAATCCAAACTGTAACCAAAAGGATCTGCTCCCAAAGTGAAGTTTTCCCCAAGGCCAAGATGAGAAAATTAGTTTATTCCTGAGAAGAGGTACCTGTTAAGCTTCTCTTTTGGGCAGTCGTTTTCAAAAGCACTGAACACTCAACTAACACATCCCATTAACACACTCTGGAAATCAAGAAACATTGGTAATTTTGGTTTGGACTCTCAAACATAAATGTAGCCACTTAATCTATTTACTAAGAAAAAAAGCATCGTCCTCAAACCCAGTGAACTCACATTGGAGACTTTAAACATAAAGACACTGCCAACACAGTATTAACAAAGTAATCCAACTGGTGAAAAGCAGAGTGAACCTTCAGGGTAACTTCCTCTTTTGGGTAACTTAGGTCTATTGGTCATAGTTATCAGCAAAAGCTCCCTTGCTGGCACATATGGAGTACTCAAAACCTGATCAAATGAGTAAAATACTTACAGAAATGAAATTTGAGCTGTACCTGAAAATATTCCTGGTATGTAAGACCTAAAATACAGCCTAACTTAACCATTTACCACAGATATCTCTGGCTATTTTTATCAAATTCTGAAAATGTTAAATAAGACAAGTAATTCTGGTGCAAAGAGTTTGCAAGGAAGGCAATGTTCCAAAATGTTCAAATGGAACTTTCAGTTTTGGAAGCATGAAAAATGTCTCAGACCCAAGAAAATGGCTTTAAATCTATGACCAAGTTGCTGTGCATGGCAGTTGCTGATGCAAATCCACTGGCTACAGTCACGTTCCCCTCATTAAGGCAAAGAAAAACTTGTGTAAGAGTACACAGTTACCTAGTAGCACAGATTGTTTTTCTAGATGTTTTAATAGATCAAGTGAAAAACAAAATAGAAGTTTCTGAAAAATGTGAGATGTGCATATAAAATGCAAGGAATGGTTTATCCAACCTTCACAGATCTTTATAAATCTTTCCATTGAGTCATGCAGATAAAGTAAGTATATGAAATCCCAGATGAGATAAAAACAGTACCCAAAATATTGCACAATAAATTGGCTCTTTTCTGTGAGAAAGTGAGGTTCAGGGTAAAGGATTCAAAACTTGTTGAAATTGTTTGAATGCTTCTGAAGAAAACTGTGTATTCATTTGCCAATAACACATTTACAAAGCCTTTAGGGGTTTTACCAACGTTCAGAATGATAATAGCCTCACTCTACTCTTAGCACAGTAGTATCCAAACAGAATTGTACTTTTCCCCTTTCAGAAAGAAAGGAAAATATAGTTAATATTGCTATTAGAGTGCTAAACTATTCTGTAAGATAAGCTCTGCAACTTTCATTGCATGAGATGTTTGTTTTGTATGTAAATTGTGCATAGCAAACTCTTATTAGTATCTAGAGCTCAAAATACAAAATAAAAATATGTGTACTTAGCAATAAAACAATGAATTTTCCTCATGTCTTTTACACAGTAAGTCAGATTAATAGGGTTTCATCAATCTCCATGCTTAGTCTATTTGGAAGCTATTACTTGAGGTAAGTATTTATACTGAGATCTTCAGAGAATTATTGTGTAAAGACATAGAGCTGGTGTGCTGCCAGAAATGGATATATCATTGAGTATGGGGCATGTGCTGATGACTAAAAAAAGAAATCTTTATATGCACTGCAGTCTTCCACCAAAAGAGAATATGCTATTGTTTGGATAATAGTACCATTTTAAAAGGTTAATAATTGTCTGACATTTGCACTACTGAATGAAAACGTACTTGTGCTGCGGCTGTGAATTTCCTTGATTAGAAATTCTGTTTCCTGCTGGGATCTTCTCCAACACCAAGACATCTTGGTCGTGTTCTTTGAGTCTTACTGTATTTGCTTCCACATCCTGCAAGACAAGTTACTTTTAATAAATGTGACTGCACCTGATTAGTTACTCTACTGAACTGCATGACTTTCAAACACAAAAGACTGGTGTTGGTTCTTTCCCCCTGTATTTATCTGTCTTTATTCTGTTTTCCTCACAGGCAGAATCAAGAAGGAAGCACTGGCACCAAGGCATGAAGCAGAGAATTGTGGGAGAGACTAGAGCAAGAACTATGTTAAAAATCTCCATTTTATGGAGATGTCAAATTAAAAAGTTTTCTGAAAAACAGTCTCTCCACAACTTGCCATATGTAACATAATCTCTATCCCCACTTATATACAAGCACTATTTTCTACAATATGACTTTTTCTAAAAAAAAAAAAAAAAAAATTAAAA
>VXBB01008389.1:2988538-3161498 GCA_013399915.1 Illadopsis cleaveri
GTACTTTTTTTTAAAAAAAAAAAAAAAAAAAAATTAAAAAAAATAAGAAAATAGCATTTAAGAATAGGAAGTCTTAGCTCAGTAAATTATTCATTCTGTACTACCAGCTCACTCGTAGTAGAAAAAGAAAAAAGTTAAGTATAATGTGCATTCAAAAAACACAGGTAAAAATTAGTAAGACCATGGACTTGGATCTTCTTTGAAGAATAGGCCAAAACTTAATCAGTTTTAAGCTTCCACAGCCAACCCAACCTTACTGCCAAAGGGATCCTCATTCCCTTTTGTACAGTAACCACAAGCAATTTTTCTAGTGGAGTACCCTTTCTGGACTGATTTTATTGCTGCAATAATGGGCATATATAGATTCAAATACAGAATGATACTAGTTCTGACTTCTTCTACTATGAATGACCACCAAATAGCCTGAATTTACAGAATTGCAGCTGCACTTTGGAACACATTTACCCCAAAATGAGTAACTGTAAAATTAGTCTGGGAATATCTTTCTAGAGTTCTCTGATAAAGACATTTGTGTAAAGACATCTGTAACTTACTCAATTTGCCACTTGATTCTGCCTTGAAACCCTTGAATTTAATATATCTCACCCTGACCTATGTGGGAGAAGGGGTGATCTCATTTATTTCAATATTTGGATGGAATATCACCAAGAAATCCTGGGCAGCATAAGGAAAGACTGAGCAGGGCAAATGCTAGATTACAGAATGTGAGAGATAAAAGATTCCATTTGGTCGCATTTTCATGTCTGAGCTGGGAACTGAGAGAAGAAAGGTGATGAACATATTCTCTACCTGACCTTCTAGACTGTCACATCTCTGTTCCACAGTTAGGCAAACTACAAACAAGGTTATTAATATTAATATATTCATGGAAATGACAGCCTCTAGAAAAACTTGCAAGTTCTGACATCACACTGTGAGGGCAGCCCTTCCCTCTCTTACCCTGAGGATCCTGTTGAAGTCCTCCTTATCTACTCTCAAGAAGTGGCAGTTGTCTTCCCGCAGAACAATGGATGCTGCTCTGGGAGCATCATTCACAAGCGCTAACTTGCCAAAATCATCTCCTTCGTGTAGAGTACATACCACACCCTGCACAGAGCAAAACATTTACATGCAGAAACCCATCATTACTCTGGATTCTATTGAAAGTCCTTGTACAAACACTGGACTTCACAATCAAATACCAAAACAAATCTATTTGGCAGAAAATCAACAGCCAAAATAATGACTAGAAAACAATACTTGATAGCTGGTTATTACTATTACGAAAGAGAGGCAAGAACAGAAAAGAATCAGCTTGTTCTCTGAAATTATATTCAGCTTGAAGGACTCTTCTCAGCCTGCTGAAGACAGAAAGTTGTCGACTGTTTTGTTTTTTATTTATAAAGGTCCTAAAAAATAAAATTAGGTTTCCAGAAGTAACATAGAACAACACATCTCCAGCTGTTGTACATCAGCAGCACTCCATTTCCTCCAATTTACACTAACAGAGGATCTGGCCCACCGAGTGATTGTAAAAAACATGGCTAAATATGTGTTACTTAGGAACAGACTTAGCACTAGGGTCCCTGTGCTAGATTTTGGTGAAGTGCTTTGTTTTCAAATGGAGGATTCTCAGCCACTGAATGAGAAATCAATAAAGAAGTAGGGTTTTTAAAGTCTCAAGAGATTGCTGTGTACCAAGATCACTTCTTTGCCTTGAAAAATCTCTCTCATAAACAGGAAACTTAATAAAGATGCTTTTTGGTCTATGGCTTAACTAGAATGAATAGCTGGCATAAATTTGGAAGAGGTTCATCCAACCTGAGAACCACCAGTCACAAAGCAGTACTTTTGTCAGATGTGCATGAGAGCAGTTAGTCATCCAAATGCATGACAAAATCGTGGTAAAGGGATGGGGCAAACCCACATGAGAGAGGTCTGGCAATCCACCAAATCCCAGCAAATTACTTTGTCCTAAAGATACAGATGTAACTCTGATGGATTATATTCAGAAACTGTGCAATATATCCCAAAATTATAGAGCAATCTACTGGAAGTATAATCAGTGAAACCACTGGATCATTTCTTAAAAAAATTACAATCTATTTGTTTTGTCAGACAAAGCAATTCTGCCCTAAATTAAACTGTATTCCTTCAAAGTTTATTCTTACAATTTCAAGAATAACAATCATATAAAATAGCTTCTGAAAAAAATACCTTGCCATAAATGACTACGTTTACTGATCCCTTTAGGATAATGTACCAAGAAGTACCTTCTTCTCCCTGATTAAATACTACAAGAGAGAGAAAAGATTTTATGGTTAGAATATAGTTATTCATAATATAAATGGGCCAGATTCTGCACCCAATAAAATTCAAGGTAACTCTACAGTCATATAAAAGTCTACCTTATAAAAGGGCATACTGTGATTTTAAAAGCAATTGCCATCAGAATTTAGAAAAAAAAATCATACCCATATAGTAGTTACTTTATTACACTGATGGGAAAGCTGCTTTTCTTTTCTATGACAGTTCTAACAACTACTTTATCAATGTGTCAGCTTATCAATTACTAATTAGCACACAGGTTGGATCCCACTAGTAGCACCACGTTCTAACCTAGTTCTCTAGTGACTGTGAATTTAATAGTCATTTGTTAAAACGTCTCATTATTAACATGTCTGAGTAATCTACCATTTTAAATCCTTTATCTTGTGCAGGAAGATTTTTTTAAAATACAGGATTATATTAAAATACATTTTAAATAGAGAGTGGTTGAACCAAAAATTCTGGATAAAAATACACCCAGATTGTAGGTGATAGATACACCCAACCAAGGATACAGAACTAATTTTGGTATTGTCCCTGTATCTGGCAACAGATTAAGCTAACACTTATTACCCTAGGTTTTAAACATGAAGTGACAATGAAGTTTGAAGAATGCATCCAAGTTCTGCTCTTGTCATTTAAACATTAGGAATTTAAATGTTCATAGCACAGATGAGAAAGAGATCAGACAGGACCCCATTTACTTACAGACTGTTCCTGCTTTGGGATGTGACTCAAAAATGAGGACACCTGCTAATTCTCGTTTTACCTTAAAATAGAGAGAGAAATTATAGTTATTATACATATCGCATTCCTCCTGGTGATGAGGTCACATAATATAGCCCCATTGTACTTTCCTTCCCTGTGCATCATTGATCAGTCATTGGTCTGCTTCATTTGATCTCCTAATTCCTACTGATTGGCTTTACAGAGCTACAAATGGCTCAGACAAGGGCATCTTTAAGATATGCATCTCCACATCTGTCTTTGTGCACACACATGTGAAATGATCATCCACAATTAACAACACAGAAAGTTTCAAATGGTAATAGTTAATCTGTTACAGAAGATAGCTACTGATTGTCAGTTACTCCATGGAAGTATTCCTGTCCTCTCCTGAGAAATCTGGTTCAGACTGACCTAAGTCTGTCTGCTCCTGCTGTGTCAAGCTGTAAGGCACAGCCATCTGGACTTGCTGAGTCCCCTCTCTGCCTGACAGCTTCCCAGGCAGAGCATCCAGCTCACTCCTCTTCCAGGAACTACAGAACATGACACTGCCCTTGGTGTCAGCCACCTCCTCGTTGGGTTTGTTCTGCCCTTGGTGTGATGAGCTCTGACTGACTGGGCAGTTGTCTCTAGTGAGACACTGCTTACAAATGCTTTTTGTCACTGTAAACACTGTGTTACTGCCACAAAATAGCAGTAGCACTGGGAATCTCATATGATCCTGAGCTCTTCTGTGTGCTTTATGTTTCTCTTCATACAACCACAAGTTTCCAAGGACTTAGAGGCCTATTTCCAAGCAGCAGGATTCATGTATTCATGAATGTATTCAGCAGAAGAATGTCAGCTGGTGACAAGCCATTTTTCAGAGGTACTACCATGTAACTTAACCATGCCAAATACAGATCAAAAGCTGGCTTCAACATGTATTTACTAGTAGTATTTTCACACCACTGTCTTGTTTGTTTAAATTAAAAAAAAAAAAATTAGGTCACAAAGAAAAACTTGGGAAGGAACTCTCAAATTCTGGACACAATCCAGATGAGAATCTGATGGCTGCATCTCCTAAGACAGGTGGAAAAATTTGGGCACTGATGTACTTAAAGGCACCCACCCAACTTTGGTGCTCAGGCACCAAGTACAAACATACCACATTAGCCACCTCTCCCAGAACTCTTTCCTGACAATCAGAGGAAAGCCCTCCCTTTTTGCAGCCTGGAGAAAAAAGAGATAAATAGAGGTGTTTGGACATGTTTTTTTAAGTACACTGACCAGTGAACACACTCAGAGGCCTGTGATTTCTATAACACTTAGTTCACCAAACTCCTTTATAACTTCTGCTCAAAGGCAACAATACCTTCATAAGGCCAGGAAATACAATCCCATTAGCACTGTTCTGCACATACCAGAGAGCATTCTTATCCATTTATGTCCTCAGATATCTTCTCAGTTGATTCAGTCATTGGCCTTTTCAGTGAATGAATCCACTTGAAGAAGCCCAAAGTTTGACTTGTTTTTAACACTATATTATATAATGGTTTTTCATTCGTACATTAACTTCACACGCTTCTCTAGCAGGAATTAGTTCACCACCACGTGACTTGAGCTTTATCTGTTTTACTTTCTACTGCTTGTGGCATATCTAGAACACTTATTACTTGAGGAACTATGCCTTACTTAAAATAAATTAAACATTCCATTTCCTTTCAAGTTGATTGGTCATTAATCTTCTGGTTCATAGAAGCAATGCTGTCTGTTGTTCCTCTGAAGATTTCCTCTAAGCTAGCCATGGTTTCTGTCTTCTGCTTTAGTTCATGATGCACGTAAAAAGCTGGCATTTCCAGATTCTTACTAAAAACATGGAATCATCTGTACTTCAAAATGTCAAGTATTTTTTGCAGTTTGTATCATCTCCTGTACTTGTTCCATATGGTACTTGCTGTGGTATCTGACCTGAAGTTTGATTTTCTTCTGAGCTGAAAGTATTTTGTGTTTCAATTTTTTTTGTTCTGGGTTACGTCCACAGTATTGAGAATTTTCTCCAGTCCTTCTCAATATCTGTCTATCCTAGTTTCATTTGTTTAACTTTTAAAGGGTCATTTCTGGATCTTACAGTAGTCTTTCTTTAATTACTTTTTTCTCTACATTCCACAGATTTTTAGGGCTTTTGGATGCCTGTTCCCATATTGAGGAATACATCTAGGAAAACATCTGAGTGCAGGTAACTCTGCAGGTACCTTGGTTTGCAAGCAGCAGTTTGTCTGCAGATTGAACTCTGTGTGGGAGCCCAGAGAGACAAGTGGCCATGGACTGCCAACCCTTTTCATAGCAAACAAGTGGCACCAGTCTGGTGAATGGACATTGGAAGACACAGCAGGAGCACAGAACATTGGAAGAAGACTGAGACTTTCAAATGCTTGGATGGTGAGAGGACAAAAGCCCAGGGGTTCCTTTATTGGGGGTCTCTCCTCGGAGGTACCAGCTCGAGCTGTTTCTGTGTTACTATACTGTGAATAAATTGCTTTATGGAGCAAGACATACAAGGCTCTGCTATGGGAAACCTGGGATAGAAGCAGTGAGGAAACCTGGTCTGGCTGTGTGAGTGGGGGATGTGCAGGGGTCCAGCAGGACCCGCCAGGTCACTGGAGCTGCCTGCTGTGAAGGGGCTCCAGCCCCAGCAGTGACAGCCTCTGGTGTTGGGAGTGTGACTGCCAGAGTCTCACAAACGGTCAACAGGGAAGTTTCCTTAACACCAGTGTAATTCAGATACCAACTCCAAATGCCTTCTTTCTTTGAAAAACATTGTCCAGGTTTCCAGGTTTGCATGGAGTACTGTTTCGGTAATGCAGCTTCATAATTAGCTGCCTCTGTCCAAGTTTACTGAGAATGACTGAAAATAACAAGAGATTATGAAGAAGGTATCATCAAATATGGGTCTACTTTCTGACTGGTTTCCTTCTTCTGAAAGCATCTACATCTTATTGCTACCAAGTAAAGTGCTATTTCACTTGTTTCAGTTGTCTACACAGTGTATCAATGATAGTGAGATATTAAACAGATGCATTCTCCTGTCCATTCCATTCATCATTGGTTCTCTGCACTGTTCTTGACTACTTCAGGGAGAACGTGTCTGATGAGCTTTCTTTCACTCAATGACCAAACTCCCACCAGCAAGGACTGCACAGTGCACCTTTCTCCTCCTAACTGGTTCAAGCCAAGACTCCTTAGAGAAATCAATTCTGCAAAACTCAGTAGTACCAGTACCTTCATTTACACATGGATAGGGACCCAGACAGCAGCACCTGTGCCAAGTGAGGGGAGACAGGGGCTGTGCAGAAATACCTGAAGAGAATTACATCTGATATCTAATAGACAACCTACACCTGCACAGATGGAATAAATTCTTTGCACAGAAAGTATAAATGAAAATGGTTACAGGCTCTCAAACTTTATTATAAAGTCAGAAGTAAAACCAGGAGTAAAAATTGAGCCTCCCTTTTGGTGATGAGTTATAATTTTTAAAATTACTTACTGTGGAAGAAAGATGAGATAAGGCCTTAATGTGGAGGAGTTCTTCATATATAAATTCTAAGTCATCTACAGTTCTCTGGCCAGGGCTATAGAGAGAAGATAAAAGGATAACTAAATGCAATAAATGCCCAAAATAAATACTTCACAGAAGGACAAAACAACACAAAATGCTGCCAGACTGTCTAGTGAAGTGTACATCCTCACTAAACAGGGACTGAATGATGTTTCTGGCTGGAAGACTGAAACACACAAAGGATGGAAGCTCTGTGATTGCTACCTGAATGACACTGAGCAGCAGCCATGGCAACCACCTTAGAGAGATCCTGATTAGGCAGCTTTTCTGATTAAATCAAGAGTTCTATATATGTATAAAATGGTCACATAAATCGGAAATGGTACATAAAGATATGCTCCTTTCAAAAGGACTCCTGAGTGTGGGGCATGCACTATTTTTCATATGCAATTAATTGTAGCAAACACAGTAGTAGTGGTTTGTAAAGGAGTGTGTGAACTTCTGCTGAACAGATTGGAGGACAGCTAATGACTGCTCTACAGTTAATGCTCACTGCTGCTGTTTAGCCACAAAGGTAAACAAGAACACTCGGTAGTTTCAGCTTCTCTCACTGAAAAATACAAGAAGCTGCCATTACTTTAAAAGCCTGCACTGATGAAGGAATAATTCTTCTCTACCACAAGGAGTAGTAAGGAAGCTGGCACTGTAGCTGAAATAATTGCATTTCTGTAACCTACACAAAATTTTCTGATTGCTAAAGAAGGACACAAATACTGTGGGGACTGCAGTGTGCCAGAGATGGAGGATCCAATAAACAGCATACAGAAGGAGTTCTGGGAGCTTGTGAGTAAGTCTCAATCTTTTTCCCACTCAAAAGATTCTCTTCAGTTACAGTATCTAACATACCATTATTTTCTAAAAGAACAAACTCTCCTGTCACATAATTTCAGACAGCACATTGGAGTGACATACAGACACACACAGGAAAAAGAAAATCCTTTAAAGCATTGCTTCAAGTTACTTTTATAGGAGCAAGTCCTTCCAAACAATATGGTTTAGATTTGTGAAGAGCAGATTACAAGTAATTAATTCAATGGGCCAAGAACAAAAGAAAAGAGCAACAAAGACACAAGGGAGAGGATAAATTTAAGATGTGAGGAAATGGGATACAGGAAGTCCAGTCTAGGGGCAGGAGTTCCAAATGATAAGGTTTACAGGCTCCACCATTACAACAAGCACAGTTCCAAACCCTGCTCTCTGCAATGTACGGTGTCAAATGAATTAATAGCACAGTTGACTCTTTGGACAGCTCCAAAAGAAAAACTACAATGAACCTTTCTGATAGAAGTTTTCCTCCTAAAATGTCAGTACTACAGGAGACTAGCACCTAGAGGATCAGGAAAGCCTTGTGCAGAAATACTACGCTCTACAGGTTTTCTGCCTAGTCACCTCCTGATTCAACAGTCTGTCTATATGATGTGTGAGGCACAGTACCAGCTGTGTCACTCTGGAGTTATATTGCATCTTTTTACAAAAGTAGCTGGATGGAGATTTCTTTTGGATGAAAGAAGTACTGAAAAAGTCACAGAAAATATAAGGACAAGAGACATCTCTGCTAAGCAAGCCTTATTCTTCTTCTGTTCTTCACTTACCAATGACACGCATTTATTATTACCCAGATTAAAGACAAATTTAGACTAAAACCCATTTTGGATTAAATTACTCTTTTTTCATACCGAATCAAATAAACTGTTAAGGGAAAACCAGAAAATGGTTTGGTACTGCTATGCCCTCTAGTGACTCAAAATACTGTTTCTGAGTCTGGCTTGAAATTACAAGGCTGACACTCCTAGTGATTTTGCAGGGCAGCCTAATTAATTGCAGCATAAAACTAAGCCAGTACTGGCTAGCAAACAAAAGGGTAAGGATTTTAACAAATAATAGGGAAGTAGCAACTTTAATTTTATTACATGTTTGCAAAACCAGCATGTCTTGGAAAATACAGCGTAACAAATTAAGAAATTTCTACATTAAATCAAAACATAAAAGGATGATGCCTTACTATATCAGATCTCTATCAAGACAAAAGGACACACTCTTCTTTCAGCATGTCCATTTGCTTCCTATGTTAGCACATTGGAAGGACTGACAATCTGTAGCAGATATCTGTACCCAGTCTTTACTTCTGCTCCTGCAGATGTCACGTGGAGAGATATTAGGCATCACTGTGTCTTTAAAAGCTGTGTGGTGACCCACTGATGTTGATTTGTAGGATCCTGCTGTGTAAAGACCTAGTTTCTGCAGGGGACACATTCTAACAGCAATAGCTGGTTATAGAGCGGATAATAAATGGAATAGGCAGGGAACAAGGGTACACATTAATGGACAGAACTCAGGTGATATTAAGTGATCAATAAAAACTGTTCAGTGCTTGGAGAATTTACCAAGGTCAGAGACATTGAGCTTCTCTGTGACTAGGATGTTGACAATAACATAGTACTTTGCCATTGATAAGCCATGTATATCCAAGCAGTATCATCGATTATTTTTATTACACAGCTAACCAGAAAATTGTCAGATAATAAGAACAAGGGAAAAGATCAGAGACCCCATAACATTGTGATTAAGCGTCAAATGCCCTCTACTAAGAAAAAAATGTGCTAAGTGAAGCCACCAAGAACATATAACACAGATTTATTATTTCAGTCACACTGCTAACTTACTTTAGTCTAGGGCATTAAAAAAGAATGCAATCCACAACATCATCTGAGCTAAATACTGTTGTCTGATGAATATAAGTCTTCCTTTAAAGACTCCTGTTATTATTGTGTTCAGCTTTGTATTATAGCATTCTATTAAATTAGGGTTTACCATCAGGACATATTTTCATACTGAAGGGGGGAAACACTTAAGAAGGAGCTGTATTAATTCTACAGTAATTTTTACAGGGACTTGAGCAAGGTCTGCACCTGTGCTCCAGCCATTATTAGGAGCAGAGAGCTGTGTTTGCTTCACAAAAAGCTATTTTCACATTCAGTATATGTGTTTCCAAAGGGAAAAAAAAATACAATAGCAGCAAGAGACTGCCAAAAATTTCCCTGAGCTCTATTCTGTTTTTTAAACTATAGAACATTCTTTCACAGTTTGACAGTTAAAATGCTGCAGTTAATGTAATAAACAGAGAATTTTTTAAGTTGGCTGTCAAAACAAGTGACACTTTTTGTTAGAGATTTTCAGATTTCGAACAATAGAAAGTACCTTTCAAAGCAACAGCTTCATTATACAATCAAATTCTCAAAGTAATCTTCTCATCAAAGAATATTGTCTTATTTCTTTCAGGGTAATTATCTGAGTTCTGCAACCTCTCTGGAAATGGTTACTGTTATAAAATGCAGCTGTGTTGGTTTGAAAATTGTGGGTCCTGCTCAGGTCAGCTAGAGTCAGCATCTCTTGAAGCCCTGACAATTCCTTTGAACTTTTGGCAGCTTTAACACTGTCTAGTCAAAACTAGCATGACTCTGAGGATTCATGAAGATTTTAACAGCTTTGCTGAAGCTCAGTCCAGAGAGGATTTTCAACTAACAAAATCATTATGTATGTAAACTGAATACCAGAACAGTAGTTAATATAGTCCCTGGCAGTACAAGCTTACTTCAGTGAGCAAAGGGCTGCAAAAATAAGCACTTTCAAGGATAGGGAAAGATGTCAGATGAATCTCAGTCTTGAGAAAACCTCTTTCTCCTCACTATACTCCATGAAAAATCTCCTAGTAGTATTCTTTCAGGTGATGCTGTGCAAGTGACAACACAGAGAGAAGAGCAGTACTTTCCACAGCATCCTTCCAGCCTTTCAGCTCTCTGTCAGCAGTCCAGATGATAATCAATATTTATCCTGTTAGTGTAAACTTACACTTACTGTTCTGGAAGTCGAGACAGAAAGCAAATGTAGTAGGCAGCCAAAACCCACGATAACCCAAAGGGAAATTGTCCAGAGATGACCTGCTCAGCTGGCCTGAGGCAAAGGAGAGAGTGCAGAGGAGCAGGGTCCCAGTACACACAGCATTGCTCAGTGTCTGAATGACTGCTCTCTGCTCAGAGGTGCAAAAGCTCATTTTTGCTCCTCAGTGGAAAAGGCACAGGACATGTCTGTGAGGCAACAAGACCTCAATTCCATGACTCCCTAAGGAGTATGGAATTGCTCTCAGTCTGGCTTGTCCATGTATTTTGTGTGACTGGGAAGCGACTGCTCCTTTGGTTGTGTTGACTAGATCTCTAACAAGAAGAAATAGAATGTGTATTTCAAAACTATTGCTGCATGGCAGTGTTTCCTGTTTTTAAAAGCACAAGTGTTTGATGGCACTTTTTGAAATTCAATGCTTTTAGCAAGTTTTTAGAAAAGGGCTGTCATAATGAGTTTGTGAACTAAACAAGAATGGACCTGGGAAAGGATACAGATGGAAACAGAAGAGGAACAAGAACTTGGGTTATGTGACTCAAAATTCTTTTACTCTGAAAAATGTTCTCACACTGTAGGCAGGGCACACTCCTGTCCCATAGCAAAGACAAACTCTGCCAATGGCCTCAAGGTTGCAGGATCCAGCCCTGTGTACTTGCCTGTCTTGAATGGCCCCTTACAAGCAAATCTTCAGTGAAGGTGAGCCTAAGTTATTCCTTATTCTCAGTGCATTTAATTAGCAGTAAAATACGTCTGCTGTGGCCACTAAACCCTACCTGCTTAATGCTTGCCTTCAATAGAGGGTCAAACAGAGTTTATACTGGTTGCTTTGAAGTAATTATAAAGCTGCCTGAAAAAAAGGCTGAAGATAAACATTGGTTTCTCTTGTTTCCATGTCCCAAGGAAGACCCATAATATTAACTCATTATTCTGCTTACGGTTTCCTGAGAATCATCCTCATATGAGCATCTGGCCCAATCTGAGAGAGAAGCAGCATAGTATCCTGTAGCTCCTCATCACACTCCTTCCTCTCTTCCTCAGTTGGCAAAGGGGCATCTTCCCGCTCATCATCCAAAAATCGATAAAATAAATATTTGTCTTGAAAGTGGTGTTCCTGGTCCACTGAAAACGACATAACACAGCAAATACTGAACGCTCCTCAACAAAGCATACCTTGTAGAAATCTGTGTAGTATCGTGTTTGTTACAGGTAAGATTATTTAAGAAGGGAAAGAAAGCTATAGAAAAACTGTAACAGCATGAAACTATTTCTCATGTACATCCAAGTTATGTAGCTTGAAGGGTACACTTTTAAATTGTGTACTGCAAACACTTTCCAAAAGGCTTTGATATAAGTGTGTTGTGGGTATGTATGCATACATGTCTGTGTGCACATGTGGGGGGTTTTTTTATTAGTTCTGTTTTCTTGCTGTTTCAAACCGTTTCATTTAATCAAATCACACTGGGGGAAATGGTTACACTATGAATTCCTAAGAGGTATTCTCTAGCACAAACACTTTGCTCTACCTGTTTAGACAGGCTGAAAAAAGGTAGCAAAAGCAACTAAACTCCTAGTGATGTAGCAGAAATGTGTATCATCAAGGCATAATCCCAGGGGCAAGTTCATTGACCTGTGTCCTGGTGGAATAACTTACTGGAAGAACTGGCAAGAGAAGACCTCTAAAGTAACATTATGATATTGCAAAGGACAAACCCTTGGTCTTCCAAGCAAGTCAGAGTGATGTGTTGAGTTGGATACTGTGACGCAGCTTGCAATAGCTTGCCCCTGAGAGTTCAAGGGAATGTATGGGAGGAACTCAAATTAGAGCCCTTACAGTAAGGGAGCAGTGGAAACAATCTGTTTTCCTTGCCAGTATGGAAATTTCTCCCTGGGATATGGGAAGCACAACAGACGATAAATGCAAGTTTACTGTAACAGAGCTGCTCTTCTACATTTAATAAAAATGTACGTGTAAAGCTTCAAATATGAAAATCACTTTAGAAACCTACCCTTTGGAGGGCTGAAATATCCTGTTACCAACTAAATCCTGCCAAATGGAAACTGAAAGTAAATGTAAAATGCAATCAGAAAGCTACCATAAAATCCCAGATTTCTGTACTGGAGTATCTGGTGTGCTGAATTTGGGAACCCCTCCAAAACCAACGGAAATCATTCCAAAATGATGGAACAAGCAAACACAGATACTCATATTCACTTCTAAATACGGCAAATCTTTGATGAAGGTTAGTTTTATGTATGGTAATACATCCCTTGGTTTTGGCCTGAGTGCTACCCAGTTCTAACAATATAAGCACAAGCCAGTGTACTCCTAAGTATGATTGGAGTTATCATTATAAATTGTTCATTTATGATGCAATATGCTCGTAAGTTTAAAAAGTATACTGGTAGAAAGATTCAAATACTACTACCTCTGTGTTGCACTTATGAATGAACAGGCTGCTCTGTGGCATTTCTTTTGGGCTCATGATCCCTTTCCTTTTCATGAAAAAGAACTACAGAGGTGTTGATGTCACACAGTGCCCATATTTTAGTCAAAATACTGATTTTCTTTATCTTACCATGGTTAAGAACACCTTCTTCTAGCAGTACTTGCCACATGCCAACAGCCTGGGTTTGTAAATGGACACAAGGACTTTGTTGCATCATCCAATCAACTAGTTCTGTCCCCACACAGCATTGCCTGAAGGACAGATAAACAGACAGGAATTAAAAAGGAAGCTAGCCAAGAGAGAGACTGCATGAAGGGACTGCCAACAGTGATATCTTAAACTCTGTATAGACTTAGTCAAATCTCCCTGCAGAAAACCCCATGTCACCATCTACATGCAAATACCTGAAATACCAGTGAAGGTGTTCAGTTTTGAGAGGATCACCTTAGCAAAACAAGTGTTTTGGGAAATGCAGAGTTCAGAGGATCAAATCGTCTATGTGACACCTGGTACAAAACCTGTAGCACCAGTGCAACAATCTCCAACCCAGTTTTCAAAAGAAACCTCTGTACACCTCTGTATACCAAAAGCTTTTCAGAATCTTGCATGAAAACAGTAATTTAATACAGTAAAATTTATGTCAATGCAGCCTCCACAGGAGGAGTGAGTGCAATGAGGGTGTTCTTGCATTTGTAACCAAACTTCTGTCACACTGTATTTGGAGACACTGGTTTTGGTACAGTGCTCCTGAGGCTGTCTCATGCGAGGTCTTGGTCATCTTTCACCTCCTGACTAACCTAGGGGCAGACAACAGCAGGTCTCATGCTCTGGAGAACACCCAAAGAGGTTAAAAAAGCAAAAATCCACATGGTCACAGTAGAATGCTTTATCATAACACTCCCTAGCTCAGCAGAACAGTAAGAGTTTTCCCAGTTATGTGTAAGAGAAAATGGGGCAGTTGGTTGAATCAGCACTGCTCTTTATTTATCATATATACTCTTTTGTTCTTCTAGGACAATCAGCCATGTTATATTGTAACATATTCTCAAAACAACTCACAAATGCCAAATATCTTTGTGTATTAAATACATTTTGGGCTGAAATATGGAAAATCAATGCATTTATTTCAAATTAAGATCAGCATCATATTGATTTACTATTTAGAAAAAGACACACTCTGAGATTTAAAAATAATTTTAACTTAAAAACACTCTGAATAATGTACTAGGTATTTGATTTAAACATTAGACACTAAAACAAACTGATTGCTTCTTAAGCCAATAGTAGGTAGAATCTGACACCTTGCAGGCAGATTTCTATTCTACAAGTGCCATTGTTATCCCACTTCAGCAAGACTGTGCTGCCACCAGCAGGAAGATAAGAGAGCCTGGCAATACACTGAAAAAAATTTAAACAGAGAAGCAAATCTGCATCAGGAATGTTTCTCACCATTCACATTCTGTGAATTTTCAGAACGCCACAGTGAGCAAGACTGCTGCAGCAATCAGTACAGAAACATAATATATTAATGAACTTTTCTATTATCTCTTACTGATATACAAAGAGAACAGAATCTACATTTTAACTTGGTACTACACAAAATATTCCAGCTAACTATGCTATTAACTTTGGAAGAGTTTTTGTATGTGAATGCTCTGTTCACAATCACAGACTCAATTTCCAGTCAAATTACTTCAGAAAGAATTTACCAGGCCCATTAAAGACTGCATAACATCCAACTCAAATAGCATCACAGAATAATTTCAGACCTTTTGAGACCTGCAGGTATGGTAAGGCATAAATGACAAACCAGAGAATGGCAGGCATAAAAATTCAGAGACCTCTATACAATCAGCTCACACACCTGTAAGTCTTCAGATGGTATTTACGATCTCTTATCATGTGAGGAGCTCGGGACAGAATTGTATTCCGCAAAATCTTTCCAGCTCTAAGGATCTTTTCTGAAGGAACCTTGGTGATCATGGAGAAAAAAAAAAGACCAAGACACAGATTTTGAACTTTCTGGAATCTCTGTACTGCTTTCTGCAAAATAAAACACAAATGCTCTTTTCCCTGAATTAAAAGTCCGGTTTTAATGAGGCTTATTTTTGCAGAGCAATGTAGTATACATTTGGGATTTTAAGTTTCACACACTTCTCACATCTAACAGAAAGCATCACTTCAGCTGATTCATATCACAGTGTTGGAAATAGTTATTTCCATTTGTCTAACGGGCTGAGTCTACAGCACACCTATGTTTTATTACCTGTGTAATGGTTTTAGTAGGATGATGTGGGATGTGAGGATCAATAAGAGGTGTCTGAAAAATAAAATGAAATTAAATAATTTTTTTAAGTTCGACCAGAAAAATAAAATAAAGACTAAAGTAAAAAAATGAACAAAAAAGCTGTAGTAACAAAGAATAATGTAGAAGTCCAAGCTCTGCCCAGGAGATATGAATATATAAAAAGCTTCCGAAGACATCCTAAAGGCAAACTTGGCTGTTGAGGCTCAACAAATTAAAACAGTGACATGATATGTGAAGATGAATAACAAATCTGTGCTAAACTTTGTAAAGTACTAATGAAACGGGCAATAGCCAAATGTCACACCAGATCTGAGCATACACAGGCATAGTTAGCTCTTCCTCCTGCACAACAGCGTTCCCCCACACGTCTGCTTTGCCATTCACCCCCCCACGGAAATTCTCTCCTCCTTCAGCACCTTTTTCTATTCAGTTTTTTTCTCCTTTACAGCATAGCACAAGAAACAGGAATGGAGAGAGAGCTCTTCTTCCACTATCCGTGTTTTCTAAATTATCACCAGGCTGAGCTGGCAACCCTTTTATAGCCACTCTCTGAAATGCAGAGGCATGCAGGCCACTCACAGGGACCCAGGTAAGGACCTTCACAAGGTCCAAGGTGAAGGAAAAAGAAAAGAACAAAGCAAGTGGCTTGGTTCTACAAAGGGAAGAGTGAAAGGGAAGACCATCAGGGCTCTACAGGGGGGAAGGAGAGAAGGGGATGAGAGAAATGGGAAAACAGGCACATAACAAACAGGTGAAAAAGGGAGACTGGGAACACATGCCACAACACAGAGGTAAAAGAAAAGCAGAAAGTTAAAAGGATAGTAGAAATGGAGACAAAGGAGAACAAAACCAAACTTCAGCAGCCACCTCAAAATGATGGGAAGACCTTTGGCTTTGTTGGGCCTGGTAGTTAACAGCACGGACCAAATTCCCTTTGAGTGCACAATGTCAGGAGACATGACACAAGGGCTGACTTTGGCTGGCGCTCAGGGCTTGCTGACAGCAGATCAGGCTGAGCAGAGCTCTCCCACAAGGGCAACACTCTGCACCTTGGCCCATGGCAGCCACAGTCCCCTCACACCCCTAGGGCAAAGCCAAGACAGCCAGGGCAGGAGCATGGTGAAACATGAGCCATGTACTTCTGGGCTGCAGGTACCCGTTTCCTTAAACTGGGCATTAGCATCTGTCCATTAGCTCCCACGGGATTTTCATGACGTGACAAAGTCCTTGGAGTTATCAGATAGTGCTAAGAGCTAAGAATGCACCAGGAAACTATAGGTCAGCTGGGAAGGGGAAAATGAGGGAAGCCTGACAGAAATCAATAATCTTAACATACAGGCCTGTATATGGAAACCAATACAAAGTTTTTTGTTTCTATTCATACCTTACAAGAAGTCTCTGAAAAGGCGTATCAATACAATTAAAACGGGATTCCTGATTTTTCTCATTTAAAAAGTCAACAATTTTTCATAAACTCATTTACATTCCAAACATTTCTGTCCAGCCAGAAGAGCAGTAGCACATCCTCGATATTTTTTGGTTTCTGGAACTGTGTGGAATCTGCTCTAGATAGTCTATATTTGCAGTTAACAAATGCAAAGAATAGCAAAAATCTTTTCAAAGATGCCTCTAATGAAAACAAAACCATCGAATAACAATCTCAAACAGGTACAGTCTACTTGATTTAGCTTCCAGATTTTAATTCTAGTTAGGAATATACTTAGAGGAGAGATAAAATGTGTAAGACAAAAAATATAGGAGATTTTTAGAGCAGTAGACTGGCGAAAACAAATGCACATTTTTGTTCTTAGGAGTTTCAATTAAGTTTTAACAAAAATGCATGAACTAATAGGTGAAAAATTGGAACATGGATGAAGACTTTTCAATAAATTTCCCAACCTAATCAAAACAGAATATAAGACGGCATTTGGAAGAACTCTGATTCAACCCAGAAGTACAGAAAAAAACCAAGGTGAAAGCTAAGACACAGCACAAGAATCCGCAGAAAGCAGCAGGAAAGCTTATTCACCTACATCCTGACCAATACAGAAGGATCAGCTGCAAAGATAGAACATAACTTGGGTGAAGGTGATTGTGAAATGATCCAGTGTCAGAACTTTACAGAAAGAAGAAAGAGCATCAAAGCAGACACAATGGACTAGGAAGGAAAGTTTCCATAAAAACAGAATACTGATAGCTGTATTCCTGGAGTGGGTCATGGGGGAACAAGTGTGAGGTAAAAGGAGTTAATGGGAGCTGGCAGTTACTTAAAGAAACAGTATTAATCATACATATAATATATAATAGATCTTAACTAGAAGGTGAAGTAAAGACTCAGCTAAAGAAAGAGCTCTTCACTGACACACAAGAAGGAAATACACAGAAAGGAGAAAGTAGGGGGTCTAGAGAAAGCAAGTATAAATTGAATAACAAAGGACAGAATTAGAAAAGCAAAGGTATAAAATGAGGCAGACCTGCCAAGACATGTTAAGTAAGAAAATATTCCACAAGTACATTAGTAGTAAAACAAAGAAAACAAACAGTGTTGAGCTACTATTTAACAGAGGGAAATCTATTTATAGATGGCTCAACAAGGCTTTTGATTTGACTTTTGATTTATTTTTAATTAATGTTCATAAGAAAGATTAGTGGCAGAGGGATGGTTAATATCCTAAGCAGTAGAGTGACAGGAGTAAAATCTCAACCTTGAAAAAAACTCAAAAACATAAATTAGCTGTTTTCAGATTGGCTTTGTAGAATTTCATGCAGGAAACTTGAAGAGCTTGAAGAAACTTAAAGAAGGCTGCATCCATCTCAGAACCATCAGCAGCCACTTCTGGGGTCTAAGAAGGGCGGCTGAAGACAGAAATATGGAAAAGGAGAAGTTGAAAAAATATAGATGTCAGCTTAACATCTTCCTAGAAAAAGTCCATTTGTAAGCACCTGGAAAAGAACAGGGAGATGAGTCACATGTGACATATATTAACCAAGAACAGGTCATGCCACACTGATCTAACTTCTATTCACGATCGAGTAGCAACACTGATAGATTAGACAAGAAATAGTAGATTTTCAATCCTTTAGTAAGGCTTTAGCACTTTCTCATCAGGTATTCTCTTCTGCAACAGGCAGATTAAATTCTTACAAAATAGGTGCAAAGTCAGTTGGAAAAGTACATTTTGAAAGCAATTACCAGTGAAGCAAAGTCAAACTGGCAGTCATACCAGTGATCTGTTCTAAAAGCAGTGTTCAAGAATATATCACATCTGATAATATTAAATATGAACATGGGATGAAGCAGAATACACCTTTATTGATTCTGCAGAAGACTTCAGGATGGCAGGCATTGCACATACATTGCAGAATAAGTTGACAATATGAAACAGTTGTAACACAGGTCTAAAAAATAATGCTTTTATGCAACACAAAGTGATGACTAGATTTCTGAAGCAGGTGGAATCAGCTAAATAAAGACAGGGTAGGGAACAAGAGTCTTAGTGCAGTACCACAGAAAAGGAAAAAAAAGGTTTTAATGTTTTAAATATTTAAATATTAAATACAACTGAATAACCAATATCATACATGTGTGAAAGCAACAAATACTGTGCTGGAATGTAGTAATATATTAGATACATAATGATGTTCTGATCTAGTCAGCCTAGGTAAGACCTAATATAAAACACTGTGTCTCATTTGCCCACTTTACCAGCATCTGAACCAGCTGGACAGAATTTAGAGGAAAGCAACAAGAATAATCAGAAAGCACAACATGTTGAGCTAAGGGAAAGGCAAATCTTAGCAGAGGTGTGATAAAAAAAGTCTTCAGATTTAATAGGCCTTTGAGAAGGAGAAAGAAGCGGCCTAGTTCATCACACAGAGATCAGGAAATAATTGAAACTGCTGCAAGAAAGATTCAGTTTAGGCATCGCTGAAGCTTTCCTTGCAGTGAGGACAGTGAATACTGGCAGATTGCCAGAGAACTCTGGTTCTTCCATCTTTGGGAGGATACACAAGCAATCTGTCAGGAGTGACACTGCTATAGTATTCATGTGGCTTGGGGATGGACTCAGTGATTTTTTAGCCTCACTACACGGTGCTACACAGTTTTCAAGGACACCTTTACAAGCCTAAAACGAGTTCAGCCACAGGATGCTGCTTTAAGAGGCAATCAGTAACAGAGCTCCTGGGGCACAGAGCCACAGACAGTCATTCCTCCTGAGGGACAATGCCATGATCATCTAAAAGACATGCCCAGAGAAGAGCCCCCAAAGTTATAGCCTTTCAAAGCTGCTGTGGTGAGCTCTGGCTGCACTAGTTATTAGCTGAAATGCAATAAATGGAAACACAGGGCTTGGACTGAGTTTGCTACAGAAAGGCAAGACATATTTCAAAGGCAGAGAAATGTAACATCAGTTAGTTAATAGGAGATACAGGGTTCCAGCAACAACTTCCCAGAAAAACAAACACATTCTGTAAGGGACAGTCACAGCTTGGCTAAAGACCAAGAACTCTTCTGTGAATCTTTACAATCCTGGATCTTCCATTAAGATTTGCTTAGAAAGCACTTAAGAAAAAAAAAAAAGTAGCTCTCCCTGTAAAACAGCAGAGAGTGAGGAGAGTGTTTAATTGACTTCTTAACATATCTTGGTATCTTTGGAGAATTAAAGAGACTAAAGTACATACATGTGGCACTGAGGTCCTTGATGATCCCATTTTTCAGGACTTCTGAATAAGGGAAAAGTTATCAGGCAAAGAGCTCAGATAAGCAAGTCAATTACAATAGTTTACAAACCATTATTCATCTCCTGGCCACCGGAGTGACCAGTGTACCTGCTCTTAGCTTTCCTTCAGTGTGAGATAAAGCAACACAGCAATACCACATACTCAGTTTGCTATGACCTGCTGATCTTCCCCGCAGGGCAGGAGGTCATACAGGTCTGGAGGGTGGAGAAGGGAAAGATGCTGGTGTTGGTAGGGGAAAGCAGAAAACTATTATGAGAAACTGTGGCAAAAAGGCTTTTAGCATTAACACTGACAAACTCCCTATCTGTACATTTATGAATTCACATTTGAGTCATTTCAAACAAACCCTTCACAAAGCCAATCACAAAACTCCCTATTTAAATTGGGGTGAAGCAGAGAAAGTAATAATTTTAGCCTCTATTCCTTTCAAGATTCAAATATTTATGCATGAGAGCAATACCACAGATTTAAATAGGACTATTCATGTGTATAATTTTATGCACACATTTAATCTGTGGAGAAATAGGCCTTAGATTTCAAACTACAGGGCAACGCCTGTCTTTATTTTGGTGTTTCTTACATCACTGAGCAACATGCAGACAAATAAATAAAAAAATGAACAACAATAATAGTGACCTACCATGAGATCTGTATTTGTCAACTTATTTGAATCTGCTAAATAAAATCCAAGAACATTTCTTACAAAAATAGATTTTTCTATTCCCCCTGTTAAATAGCTGTAAAAGGATGTTTCTGAGCCTTTACATATGAATGAATGCTTTAGATCTACAGCAATTTGGATCTATAAAATCAAGTGATGAAGGAGACTTAATTTACTGCTCACAAATGCAAACGTAGGATATGTGTATTGCAAAGAGCTAAGATGAAATAAAGTGAAAGCCAATGAATCACTTTTTCTTTCACATGACCTCAGTGTGGCTCATCTCTGAACAGAGAACAAGTTTAGATATTGATTGGAGTTAACCACAGCATGTTACCAGGGTGATCAGATAAACTTGTGCACTACTGTTGCTCCCTTTCAACTGGGGAACTGAAAAGAATTGCAAGTGACATCTGTTTTCCTCCTGGCTGGCAAGGGGATCCAGAACAAACAAAGGACAAAAGCCACACACTTTGAAAGGTGTCAGCAGCATAAGAGGTCTGTTTGGTTTACATCCTCAGTATTTACCACTATTGGTGATTTATTGTCTAATCCAAATCCCACTGAAATAACTAGGAAGTCTCTAATTGACACAATGAATTTTGAGCCAGGCCCATAGCATCTGATTCTTCTAAGTGTATTTCAGGGAGCAAAGCATCTTTAGCTCTTACTGGTTCCAAATCACTCCTGATGCCTTCTGATGAGTGACATTTTTGACTGCCATTTTTGAGTATCTTTGTATACATCTCCCAAAAGACTTCTAGTGCCCTGTCTAGTTCACATGGGAATAAATAAAATATACAAAAAAATCCATTCCCACAATAATGGCAAAATCATAGCCAGTCAGTAGGATACAGCTGACAACTAGCCAGCATCCCCCTGCCCTCCTACACACCACCTCCCACTTCTACTCTCATCATTCCTTCTCAAGCTTTTTGTAATGTCATCTATTTTGTGCTGCTTCTGACTAAAGGCAGAGGTAAGAGTTCCAAAGATGGTATAGAGATGACTCTTTTTCCAATACAGGCCATTATTTCCAGCACTACAGAATAACTATATAACAGGGATGAAGCTGAGCATACAGTATCATAGATTTTGGAGTGCATTTTCAGCTGGAAAGCAGTCTTGGATAGAGTATCTGTAAACTAACTCTACTGGTCCTATTTCCAGCTGCAGTGAAAGACTGTCTATGCAGATGGCACCAACCTCTACTAGGATACTACAGGGGAAAAAATACACTCATTGCATGCAGATTGCTGAACATGAGAGAAACAGTTGACCAAAGATCTCATCATAAAAAGGTCCTTTGGAACACATTTTTGTCAAAATTCGAAGGAAAATGTAATCAATATTGTAGGAATTCCCCTGAGATTAGCCCAGTTGGTCAGAGCGTGGTACTAATAACATTAAGGTTGCAGGCCAATCTCCATAGGGGCCATTCACTTTGGAGGTGGACTTTATTATCCTTGTGGGTCCCTCCCTACCCAGAATATTCTGTGCTCAGTGACTATATTAGCCTATACTGGATCTCTGGCCCTATGTAGAATATGCTGATGCACTGACCAATGCTTGTCATCAGAAAACAGTCTATGACCTCTAGCCCCCAAAGGTGCATGGTCCATAAGAAACCTTGGCACACACTCCCTGCCCTGGGGACTTTTGATGGTTGGTACATGGTACCAGGACTGAGCTCTGGGTCCACCCAGTCAGTCACATTTAATCACAGAGCTCATCACAGAATATTCTGAGTTGGACAGAATCCACAAGGATCATCAAGTCCAACTCTTAGATGAATGGCCCATACAGGGAGATTCACCACACCGCTTCAGAAGAAAGTAGAAATAGAAATGAATCATCACTCCTATCATGCTGTAAACAATTCATTCTCCTCTTCACTCCCCCCACAAACATGCAGCAGCTAGGAGAACCAGCCTGTGCTCCACAAGACAGCATGAGCAGCAAAAAAGCAAAGTACCTGCTCACATCTCCTAACTGGAAAAGTCCAAAATTGACAATGACTGACCTCATATCAGGTCTGTAGGGGACTTAGTAATTAACAAATACTTGGCATCTAACAAAGGACAAATTACTCGAAAAGAACATTTGTTTTAAAAGGACCAGTCTAAACAGTCTCAAATTGTACTACCAAAGGATCTTCAAGCCACCCATGCTCACAGAGGACAACTTAGTTTCTTAACAAACATCTGCAGACAGCAAAATGGGGAGAATAGCAAAGGATGAATGGATGAACACACAGCCAGAAGATGTTTGCATAATTAGGGAAGAAGATAATCAAATTATAAAAATCTGAGTTTCATAGAGCTATAGCACCTGCAATCTAAAACCCCATGATCTAACTACAAATGATCAAAATCAAGCAAAATACCCTAGTAAAGATTGCCAGGGCCAGTGGTTAAAGACAGCCCAGTTATATTCTGGTTTTTGCTGAGTGCATGACCTTACACAGATCACCTAATCACAGTGTGTTTCATTTCCCCCTTTTTGGAAAGAGGAATACTAATAATTTCTACCTTTGTAAAATGCTTTGAATATGGTCAGCAAATGGGCTACTATCAAAATATTCAGAGTAATGATGACTGGTTCAAAATCTATATTCTTTAAATGTAATACAATGTGAAGACTATGCTGTATTTTAAAATACATTCTAAAATTGCTTTTCTTTAGTAATCTACATTTTTTAATAGCATAAACAGGAAAATGTGTTCTGTAAATTCTCAAATATTCAGTGTAGCAAATTTATTTTAGAAAGTTAAATTGACTTCACATTATTAACACTTCTACAATGTTTCCTTGACGAAATATAAATGTCCCTCCTTTTAACACAAAATGATTCAGTCATTACCAAAAATGACACTTCACTGTGAATGTCAAAGGGAAAAAGAATATTGAAACAGACTATGACCAGTGCACAAAGCCCCCCAAAACATGGCTAATGATGTCTTATTTTCCCGTCATTTTTCCACTTCCCCACTACAATGAAACAGCTGCTATAACTACACTGCCTGCATTGAATAAAATGTCACAAAATGCTAACTCTGCTGTGAGCATTCCCAATATTCTGATAGAGGTGTGACTACAGTTATCATAACGAGTTTCAAGCCAGTGTTGTCAGGGTTTCTCTGCTCCTGCATTTCTTTAACCTACAAAAGAATAAAACATTTCTTTTGTCTCTCATGCAAACTACTGGCTTCTTAGTACCCATGGCTTTAAAAATATGTTTACCTGAAATTACTTACTTCTTTAGAAACAAGCTATAATGACAAAAACTTTAAAAGTACAATAAATATTAGGCAGCAAGGTTAGCAGTTTTTAAGGCCTGCCTCTCATGTATGCTCTAGGCACACAGCATCTATTCAAAAGATAAACTGAAGGGATGTTAAAGTTTAACGAGCTTCTGGAGGATTTAACTCACTGATTTCTAGATACCTTTTCAACTTTGGCACGCATCTCCTACCTTCAAGACTCCCAGAAGGTACACTGTCTAGAGAACGGGATTGGATGGGCTCTCCCAGGTTTCAGTTACATCCAGATGCCAGAACTGCCTTCTAAGGATAAGGCAGTGAAATTTTAGATTAAGTGATTTCATGTCAAACATAAGAGTGCCAAAACCTGGATGGAGTGTGAATTAAGTGTGAAATTGTGAACCTGTCAAAATTAGTGGTAAAATTCCTCATTTCAGTGTAGTCAAAACACTACCCAAGTGAGGCAAGAGGACCACTGCCTCCTGGGTGGCAGCAGTTCATGTATTGTGTGATACCCACTAGTCATTGCACCTCTGAGTGTTTCAACCTCTCCATGATAAAATTGGGACAATAGTGTCTACTCACAACCTCAACAAATGATGAGAATAAGCAACTGAAACACTAACACTGCTGAATGCTGCAACTGGAATCCTGGAAGTCTAGTGTCTACAAATTCATGCTGGGAACTTTACAAACGTTTTTAACACAGAAAGAGTCTTCAAAGTGAGACAAGCCTAGAGGACATTGAAGGTTACCTCCTGAATTCCCTGGGGAGGTCAGCAACAAGGTAAAGCCTCTGGCAAGTGGGAAAGAGAAGTTAATTTAAACCTGTTTTATGCTTCTTCTGGTGATTTAACGTTCCTTATTCTCCATGTTCAGGACAGTGCATTGTGTGAAAGTATAGAAATGAAGAAATATTGAAGGAGCCCAGCTTCCCTGTGTACCCCTTTTTCTTCTTCTGGTCATCTTTTTTAGAAATCATTTTTGCTAAAAATGAAACTGAGAAGGAATAATCTAACAATATCCAATGCAACATCTTCTGGTGTCGTACTTCTCAGGAGATTTTTATTGATCTATATTGATGTTTCCCATCTACATGGAATATATTTCCTAAAAAGGTAAATGGTTGTTTCTGTAGTATATGAAAATAAACAGAGGAAAGAAATCCCAAACTGATGGCTTGATCAGAACACATTTTATAAAAAGCACAAACATTCTTCTTTCAGCCAGGTACTTCTCTACTTCAATGGTTTTTAAGTCTTCTGTCATAAACATAAAAAACCCCTCAAGCACTGGTTTAATTTACATATTTGTGTGTCAGTGGAAAAGACATGCATTCTGCTCTTGACAAACATCCACAAAACAACCTTCTTATCTTCCTCAAAACTTCTATTTCCCTTGATGTCTACAAAAAGCTTGTCAAAGTGGTGGGTGTTGACGTGCTGAACCATGCTACCTACCCTGTCTCATCCAAGTTTCTCAGGCTGTGTAGGATAAGGGCTTTTCTTTTCATTTTATAGTAAAATCCACTTGTGGTCTCACACACTTAACTAGCATGAAATGAAACCATAACTGCTGTATTTAATCAGTTCATTCAGTCTTCTTTAGATAGAGTGTCAATAATTCTATTGATTAAAAAGATAAAAAGGCATTTGGAATCAAATTATTGATCTGAACAAGACAGATCAATATGCTCTGTTTTTCACATTAATTCCATAATGCATTGAGAATAATCAGTAAATAAAATACAAACATGGACTTAATGTACATCTGTGTGAATAGTAGATATTCTCCAATTAAATAGCGAAAGAGTGATACTTTTAATTCCTGTCAATTACAACAAAATATGATTTTAATTGGAAAATAGTAAATATTTAATATTTGCAAATTTGCTTCTTCTCTCTTTCTAATTTTCGACAGTTTGCTACTGCCTAACTTGCTACTATATAAACCAGGCCTGTTCGTTTTCTCTTCTTTTGAATTTAGCTCATCTTCCCTGATTAACTAGTGAGGGACTGACATTTCTAAACATACTCTGAGATGCTCCTATTGTTAAATGAATCTTTATTGAGAAAAAACCTGGCTCCACAAATGCACACAGAACACTGCAATAATTAACCCAAGACAGGCATGGAGAGGTGAAATCACTCTACCTGACATTTTCCCTAGCTAAGCACATCTCTTTACATCCCAATTTACCATAGCATGTTTCTGAAAGAGATGACCTCTTTTTACCTCTCTCAGTATGTAGCCCAAGCTGTGCAAATTCTGTGATGTCTGGCTTTTAGAGATATTGCAGAACCAGCCCCATCCCTGTGAAACGGAAGAGCACCTACTGTATGTATTTTGTAATTTATCCCATTTTTCCCATTTCTCTTCAATGTTGGCATTGATTTTCATATTATTCCTCGAAGTATTGTTTTTTCCAGCTGAAATTCTGTCCCTGCCATCTGTCAACCACTCACTCCTTTCTAAACATAAACTCAAAATCTTATTTGGTTTAATTGACTCTTTATTGACTCTTAGTGGGTTGTGTAAAGGATAACAACTGTTGCACCACATGAAGCAAATCACTGTGTGAAAATGCTGTTCCAGAGAAACTTAGTTACTGTAATCCAAATCAGTTTGTCTAGAAATACTGACTATACATACAGTATTCCCAGCTAACTTGTGTTTTAAAAACTCCGGGATTTCTGCAATAATGTAGAAATCTTCAGCTTCTTCATGACAGTTGAATAGGAGACTGTCTTGGGGAAAAGAAAAACCATCCTGCCCTGAGGAACTTCTAGTATATTGAAGGCCAATATTATTGCAGCTTGCCCACTGTCTGTACTGCCATAAGGTCACTTTTCAGGCAGACATCCAGGTTCTCTACCTCAAAACACACAGCAGAAAAGCACAAACCAAAAAAGAGAGCATTTCAAGAACACTGACTGGAACACTGAAGTAATTGAATAAGAGTAAGCACCATTCAGGAGTTCTAGCAAGGTAGTCCCTGGCTTCCTCTCCCCCAGTTTGGACCAGGAAGACAGGAGATTTTACTACACAGGCCTGGGACTGCTGTGGCAGTAACCATACATTTACAGCACAAGGAATGCCAGAAACCTTACTGTTACAGTTTTGTCAACACAGGTTTTCCAACATTGTTCTGGAATGCACAGCAGCTAACACTGACACTGAACAGAATCTGAACTGAATCAAAGGGAAGGGGGTTGTCAGGCTCCTTTATCTTGTGGATCCCTACAGTTTTGTCAGTCAAGGTAAGGGACCTTGTTCAGCCAGTGACAATAGGCATTTCTCAGGTTTGTTTCTCAGTGTCATTTTGAATAGCCTGCAGATTACGAACTGAAAATCCCTAATCTAGACTAGCTCTGAACACAATTAAGACAACTTGAGAGGTGGTAGGGAGAGGGGAACAAATATTTGCCTGTCTCTATATGTACTACAGAAGTAACAGGAATACATTATACAAATCTGTATACACAGGAGACTGAAATCACAGAGATTCCTGTGTAATTTAGCAGTGAAGGGCGAGAGAGCTGCAAGCTGGCCTGACAAAGCAATTCCATGCCAATTCTCCCTCTGCTTCCTGTGCAGCAGATGTAGGCAGAAGTGCCAGCTCTGGGGCAGGAGACAGTGTCAGTCCATAGCTGTCAGACCCCACAGAGCTTTGTGCTGAGGTCAGACATTTACAGCTGCAGACAGATCACAGTAGTCTCAAATCCAGGCCCTATCCTGTAGCTTGTGCTGACCCTGTCAGGAAGCTCATTTTCATCCAAAGCTGAAGAAAGTTAAGCCCAGAAAAAGGGTTTCTGACAGTTCTGCTCCCTTAGCACCAGGCAAGCAGGAGCATCAGTGTTATGGAAGAGAGGGCATACACAAATGGGTGTTGACAGAAGAGACATAAGAGAGGCTACACAGAAGAGGAAAAGCCCTGCAACCCTGGTGCAGATCACTGGAAGCTGCTGTGGAAGAGCAGCCATAGAGCCATGGCTCTTCTTGGGCCCAAATATGCTTTGCTCTGGGAGGTGATGATCTCCCCCTTCTCCAATAGCATGGCCATTCTCTCCTACCTCTGCTTCTGGAGTCACTGCTCAGGAGGCTCCAAGGTGGGCTGGGTCAGAAAATACCTTTGGGAGAAGAGTCATCCCCTGAGCCATTCTGCAAATGCTACAAGGAAAGAATGGCATGAGAGAAGGTATTTCTTTAGGCTCAGATTCTTAAATTTGAAGTCAGTTACTATAAAGAGTGAGGATAGGCAGAGCAGTAGTGGAGGTTTATGAAGACATAATCACAATTCTTCTGCTAAGCTACTGGCTTTTTCTCCATCCAGTTCATATTTAAGGTTATTAAACAAACTGGTTATATATAATTTCATTTACTAAGACAAAAAGAAGTGTGTCTGAGTAATCCTAATTAAAAGCAATGTAACAACCTGTATTGGAAATAAACTGGGTTTTTTTAAATTTTATTTTGGAGCCGAAATTAAGTATTCTTTCAATTTCTCTACTATTCAACTCAGCTACATGTATTTGTATTTCCTCACTAACTGCTATCTTTAATTTTAAGACAGCTGCATCACTGATGATAAAGTACACAAAGATCAAACACATTCACAGTCTTGTGCCAATCCTTCTTTCAGAAGGAGATTCACAAAAAGAATAAATAATGAAAGTCATAAATCATAAATACCTCAACAGCACTTTCCTCTTAACCATCATGGGTGCTAACAGTCCCAATTACATTTTCAGCTCTGCCATAGCGATCTGGCATTTCTGCCCCTGCAATTCTGATTTGGAATGGCTCTCAATGAGCCCCACAAATTGGAACTTGTGGTGCTATTTGTGTGCAGCCAGCACAACAGGCTTCTGCTCCTGACTAGCTAACACAAGAAAAAGAACAAAATCACTGGACAGCTTTTTCCCACTATTTATTAACCTCTCAAATTTTTGTCATCCACACACAAGCAAAAAAAGATGCTGCTAAATGATCAGATCAGACACATTGATTACTTCTTACTGGCTCAGAACTATAATTGACTTTGTGGAATACCAATTTCCAGCATGCATTGCAGGACAGGCAGTCAAAATGCTCTGTGAGAGACGATATGAGTGACTAGAAAGAATCTGATTTTAAGATCTCTGATCCAATTTTTCTGCCAAACTTGAGAAAATAATTACAAGATTCAAAAAAATTCCTTTTGCTGTTTCAAATATAAGTGCCAAATGTGTTACTTCTATACGCTTGACTTGTCTGAAGACATGAACCTTGAAAGGGACTATCTTTTTTCTCAGTATAATTATCCACTCTTCCTGCCTTTCAACTGCAAGAGATAAATGGAGCATATGTGCATATTTTTTAGGGATTGGGACAGAATCTCAAAGAAAACACAGTCAAGAAGCAAGAGTCATCAAATGTGACTCCACAATACATATTATCAGACTGCCCTTGCCAGCACTGGCAGAGAAGGTAGTAGGCTGTGTCCTCAGACAAGTGGAACTGAGAGTGATGTGGAAAGATGGTCCTACACCTAATTCATTACTGAGTACTTTACAAATTTTAGTATTTTTTGGGAATTTCTGTTATTTTTTCAATTATTTAGGTTATGTAAACTACAATAGCAACACTCATTCAGGTAGGTAAGACAAGTCTGAAAGGAAAAATGTCTCTTTAGCCAAACTGTCTTCCCTGTGCTACCCCAAGCACCTCCCCAACCCTTTTTTGAGATTAGTCAGATGGGTTAGTGTTTGATTACACTGATGAGAATTAAGTATCCACTGAAGAGAATTAAGTTAACTTGACATGTACACATGTTGCATACACAGCAACCTGGACCAAGAATTCTCTTCTTTTTCTCCACAGTGCAATGCTACTTGTTCCTGTATAGTACTAGATCAAATGAGAACCACTCCCCACATCTGCAGGTTTCATACTGGGGCTACCCTGGCTAGGTCTTTATGCTCAGTCATATGATTAGTCACAGCAGAAGAAACCACTTCCAGTAGAATTTGCCATTAGGACCTCCAGAATTTAGGATACACAATGAAACCATGGATCATAGATATTTCATAGGTTATCAGGGAGCTGATTTGTGTAAAAGAAGATGGGGTGTTGCAAGCTTTCCTTTGAGGTACTGCTATTCACAAAGACATTCAGAAGGGAAGTCAACAGCTCTGTATCATCTGCTTGGCTGAAACTGGAAATACCTAACTTCCCTGGTGGTTCTGCAACAATTTAGTTTATGCAAAGTCTGCTTAGGAAAGTCAGCAAACTTACTAACAATTTTGTTTACATTAAAGAGCTCTGCTGACATATAAAGACCTTCACATTTTTCAAGATGAAGTTCCTTACAAACATATGAAAAATGTATTTTTCACAGACTCCTACTCATCTCACACTCCTGTCTCTGTCTCTCCCCTGCCATAAGCTGTCATCATGTGACTCATTGCCAGGGTCTATATACAGAGCCTCTGCACTAGCCAAATTGTTACAGGCTGTGATAATAATTGAACCCTACGCACTTTCAACTAGAGCAAAATGAAGAACTTGAACAGACCTCTAGGCAAATTACTTTCATTTATATGAAACTGGTGTCAAAATATCGGAGTAGCCCCTAAAATTAATGGGTACAGTTAGGACTGCACAAAGATGTTCCTTAGAAATATTTGCATGGAGTGCTTTCACACAATCACTTCAAAAACAGGAAACAAAAGGGAATTATTTTTCACTCCTATGCAAATATTGTATAGGAGAACTGGCAGCTGCAGAACCCAAGAGAGAATAGAAATTAATGCACATGTATTAATGGGCAGCTACATAAACCCACCACACACAAAATAAGTTATCCTTTAGCACAGTCTTCATGTGTACATTGGAGATGCTACAACTTTCAATCAAACACCTTGTAATTGCACTTTGATAGAACACTGCCTGCTTTCTTGTTCTCTCTTTTTTTTGAGCTCACAATTTCATGAGCATGTGAAACATTTCCCTTAGAATACTGCTAATGCTCTATCAAAGTCCACATTTGACAAGACACTGAGTATCTTAAAAGATAAGCCTTCCTTTTGACAATGGTCATCAAGGAAAAGCAAACTGAAGTATAGGGAAATCGGAAGTAAAATTATTGTGTTTAGTGCTAGAGGAGCTAATATGGTGAAATGAACATGATTATTATTGGTGTCATATGTGGGTTTTTCAACGTTGAACCTTGTGAATTGCAATGTCATATTTACAAACAGTATACCTTCAAATGACCAGAGCCATACTTATGTGCTTGAAAATGGAAATAAGTAAATATTCATTTGCCTGGCAACATCGAAATTGTAATACTTTGAGGATTAACTCTTGATCATGCTCGTCTCTGTCCACTATAAGATCTTTACAATATAATTGCATTAAATGCATTTAGAATTGATACAAAGAAAAATACCGTTTTCACAATCACCCCAATTATTTAAATACATAAAAATCAACATGTTACCTACATCTTACTGAAAATTCTGTAAAGGAAAGAAATCTATATTTTACCACATAAAAATAGCCAGGAAAGAAGACAGATGAAAAGGTGACTTTCACAAAAGTATTGCTGCATAATCTATAGAAGCTTTGGCAGACAAAATACCTTAAAATAAATTACTTCCAATAACTTCCAGTCTAGAGGATCTGGAGACATTACATGAAAAACATAAAGGGGATTTTTCAACCTGTAAGCTTCACAAACTCAATCCATGTGTTTTTCGAATATTACTTCGTGCACAAGGGGGAGCTCCTGCAACTCTATATCACAATAAAAACCTGCAGACAATATAGGGAACATAATGGAAATACAGCATGAAAGATTTCAGAAAAGAATAAGTATTCTTCACCCAATAGCAAGAATTACTGTATGAATTTGCACAACTTAATCTGCTTTTGTCTTCTGTGTTCAGCATGGATTTCTCAGTACAAAGGAGAAGAAAAGCACTTTCCCCCTTGTTCTCCATGAAGGAGGAACAAACTTATGTACGTTTTACACAGTCACTGAGGTGAAGCTGTACAAAAAGAAAGGTAGCATGGTTTTTGAGGTAACATGTTGTTTTAATGTAGCGTGTCACAGCAAAAATACATGTGAGCAGGTAATCAAAGTCTGTACTAAAACACAGATAAGAGGGCTTCATTAACACTGCTCAGTCAGCCCCCATTCTTTAAATACTCTGCTTTTGAGCACTTAATTTTTTAGCTTTCCTTTCAAGCAGAATTTTGTGTGGCATCTTAAGGATGTGGGGGCTCTTTCAGCAAACTGCAATATGGAGAGTCCATTAAGGAAAAGAATATAAAACTTCATCCTGGATCATTAGCAGGGTTAGAATTCTTTTACAAACTACTACTTGAATAAATAACTTACAAACCATACATTTCTCTTCTTTCTGTGTATCATTTCTATGCTTTCAGGCATCCACAGTTTGCAAATAAGTTTAAGACATTTACTGATAGCAGAAAAAAGCATTCAGCACCACAGTCCACAAGAGTGGAGATTCGTGCTCTCAGTGGGACTGTCCTCTGTTCTTACCCACATTAATTCCTTTGTCTCCACCACTTATTCCTCCAGTACCCACTTCTTTCAAACTATCTTATATCTCCACAGCAGATGGACTATTTCTTGCTCCTACTTGGGTACCAGTAGAAGTCTAAAAGAACAGGGGAGACAACTCTGGCTTTCAATCAGAGTCTGGCTTTGTAACAGTCAAAATATTGCTCTAGCAACTAAAAGAAGCCATTGAGGGAAAACCCACATGGTTAAGCATTGAGACAGGAAAGCCCAAGCAACCCAGCAGCACAGACGAACAGTGTGGGAATTCTGCACGTAAAATGCCCTCAGCCTGAGTGCACAAGTATGCAGTGGAACTGCACCAAGCCTCTGCTGAGCCAGTTTCAACTGACATTTTTCAATGTTTAACAATACAGTTATTTTCTAGGGGCTCACAAATGGTGCTCCTTACTGCATGAACAAGCCCCAAAAGTCAAGCTTCTAGTCCAAAGGACAGGATTCCCAGTGGAAAACTGGAAAAAGCTATTTAGTATGTGCTATGTATTTTCCTCCAGCTCAATGTCAGACAGGTTTGATCCATTTCAATTTCAAAAACAGCCAGGAGCATACTCTCAGCATGGTGAATTCAGTGTAAACAGTGAAAAAGTGGCCAAATTGTAAGAAGAGTGTCCTGTAGTGGGAAGCATCATGTAACCCTGCTGCCAGCTCTGCTGGTAATATATGGAACCAGGACCACTAACTATTCTGTCCGCATGCTGGAACCCGACCTCCCCTGCGTTCTAAGTACTCTCCTGTATCTTTTCCAAAAACGTATTTGAAATTATTATTGATTTTGTAATTTTGGCTTGAGGGTTACATTCAGCTCACATATGCAACTCTACCCCATGGGAATTTTCAAAAACTAGAGTGAGAGAGCCTGGTGTACAGATATTGGTCTGTCCTAGTTAAAAAGACCAATGCTCTGTCATTTTCCCTTATGTAAGACAGCATTAAATTGACTTCGTTTCCATTCCCCAAAATATAAATGGGGACAGTAATATACTCCCTCTCAGTATTTTATGCTCAATTTAACTGCTATATTGCATTAAATTATGTGCAATAATGTAACCCTGAATGCAAATGAATTCACATTTGGTAAAAAGAATCTCTTTGTTGCGTTCTCCTAATAGAATTTTTTTTTGTAGATTTTAATGAACTAGAAAAACCAAACATCCCCATATGGTGAGAAAATTCCAAAGCATGTATTAAAAGAAAAATCTTATGTTACTCATCAAAAACTAATAGATGTGACAGGAGAAAAAAATTAAGCTATGAAGATGAAACTCAAATAATTAGCAATTATGGAAAAACATCTATTAGAGTACTTATAAAAGACTCACCACAGGCTAAAAAAGAAAAACATCTATTTCATATTTCCAGAGTGGAATACATTAAATTTCATCTGAAGCAAATTATTTACAGTTATAAACTTCCCTGGAAAATTAAAACAACAAATACACATCTTGAGCTAAAGGCATCATGATCAGAACTACTGAGGATGTAATCTCTTTCTGTCTAAGAATGTAATGTCTTCTCACCATATGAAAGATTTTCAAGAACTTTCTCTGGATCTCAGAAGGTCCCTTACTGGACATTACAAAGTAGTCTGTAGGCCTCTCTGTCTCTGAGCTGTATTTGCTATTTGCTGCCTGCTTCACAGGTTACATTCTGGCCATCTAAAGCAGTCTAAAGATTTCCTTGAGACATTTCTCCTTCCCTGGATGAATGCCCTTCCCTGATGCACTAGCCATTTTGGGAGTCATGCATAATCCTAAAAATAAGCAAAATATGTAAAATCTAGAACTACAGCACTGTTTTCCAGTATCTTGATTTTTTGTTTTGAAAAGCTGGCAACAACTCTGGGAATTTGGCCCTGGAATTCCAATAACTCCCTGATGGTTCACCAGACTGCAGGGCATGAAGGGCAACAGACATTTTGTGTAAGCACTGTAACAGTTGCACAGTTTAAAACTGCAGGAATGAGGTTTGCATGCAGTAAACAAAATACTCAGGTGTTTACCTCTGCTGCATTTGCCTTTCACTGAATATAATTAAAGAGAGCTGTGGTCATATGGAGGAAACAAAGAACTAGAATTCATGGACCATTTCTGTGCTGTGTAGTTTCTTCTGCCACATTTGCCATGGGACTGTCTGAGCAGTCATCCTCCAGGATGAAACAAGGTGACAAGTATCTGTCACTTATTTACTCACACAGCTTCTCTCTAGAGAAACATGTACAGCGTGGGAGGGAGAAGGATATCTGTTTTACAATTGGAAAGGAAGATAATATGGTTTGCAAAGGACTTGGTTCTTGTAAAAGTCACTGAGCACTTTGAACCTGCCCCAGCCAAGTTCTGTCTCCTACCCAAGAAATTATTTTGTGCAGCAAGAGTCCTGTTGTGCTAGAAAAGCCCAGCTATTGGCAAAGGTATTAATCATTAAATTTTTCTCAGTTTCTAAAATATTTTGTACCTGAGAGTGCTTATCACCCTTAGCTGAGCATCACTTCCCATTGAAGGGGGGATATTGCCTTCTAGGGGAGATAGATGTTTTTACCTTTTTACCTTTCCCTGTTACTTCCATCTGCTTCAGAAAACACAAAAACATCTTTTAGTTTGAATTCTGCACCTGGTGCTTTCCTTGAGAAACCAAGCCAGACCCCTGAGCTGACTTAACTCAAGTGTACCACTGAAATGCCAACAACCTAAAGAAGCACTTAGACATAATTCATAACTGTTACATGAAATTCTTACAGAATCCAAGGTGTGAAGTATGTAAGAACAATTACTCAGTGCATGGAAAAATATTTATGTTCCTACAGGACAAGGTTGTGTCCAGAAGTAGTATAGCTAGTGAGTAAGGCTCTAGGAAAAGGAACTGCATACTGTTACACATATACATTAAATAAAACCTGAATGTGACAATTAAAAAAGGTCAGTACCCTGGAGGAAGCAAGACAGACAGACAGGGAGAGGTGGAAGAGGTTATTTTTGCATTAAGGAAATACACTAAAATATTCCTTGTCTTCATCTGCTGTCAAGAGATGCTTTTTGTGCAACAAAAATACCTTTAACCTTTTAAAGACATCACACAAATACATCCAATTAAACTCTCATGCCCAGAAAGAAGGCATCCAAGCATCTGTTTATTTCTGTAACTTTTCTACTCCTGCCATACAGAAATTCTAGAAGTTATCCATCTTTACAGCAACACCTGACACTATTTCTTCCCACTATTATTCTACATATATACTCTATCCCACTATTGAAACTGGAACAGAAATATTCATGAGTTCTTTCATGTGGGTCCCCATCTGGAGAAGCTGAAGGCACAGAATTATTTTACAAAGGGGAACTGGGATGTAAAGCTGCTCTCTGAACGTAGGAGAAAATTCACCCTGAGCAAAGGGCCAGAACAACGCCTATGCATCAGTTCAGACCCAGGTAAGCCTTAAAATAGGTTTTAATGATGAATTTTATGATCCACTGGTTATCCACTGGTCTTATCACAGTGCTGCTTTTCCTCCTTATCCTCAGCACCTTTCCAACAAAGACCAAGAAACCAGATTGTAACACAAACTTCGGCAGCAGTAAACTTTGAAATAATCCTGAACCAGCTGCTTTCTTCAGTTAAATGATACAATGTCTAAGGCATTCTCATAATTTGTATACTGTACTCAAATGCATCAACCACATGCTTTGCATTTGCACTCAACTATTTTCAACTGAATGCTGAATACTTCTACATTTTTCGTAAGCAAATTCCTTCCCCGCCGGCAAAAAAAAATGGGCAAAACTGCGTGTGATTTACCTTATTACAATTTTTAGAAACTTGGCAAAGAGCACCGCCTGACATACTGTCTTTATCTGGCATTCCTAAAAAAGAATACAGAAAATAAATACATACTGTACATTCTTTGAGTGACAGTGAAAATATTTATCAATAGTACAGGGAATTTGAGGGTTCTATACCTTAATAACAAACACATTAATCTGGGATTTTAAAGTGCAAAACATTTATTCAGAAAAACGTTTCCTCTAGTGAACACAAAAAAGACAAAAAGCTAACTTGGATCAGTATTTCAAACAGCTTGCTAAGCACAGTACTTTTTCAAAACTTAATATCTGAAGCACGTAGACAGGAGTTATTTATACTTTTTCATTTAACATTATCTGTGTCTCACTCAGTACCTGGCAGTCATGTGACACTGAGTTGCACTAATCAGCATTGCTATGTATGCTATACTATTATCCTGCAAAGAAAACATGTTGAACACCTAACACAGGAGACACAACTTGCAGATGCGACTGCTAGCCATGAGATATTGTCCTGCTTGGCATCGAGATAATCCCTGGCAAAGAAATAAAAGTGCTTTGATTTACATAAGTTATGAATTCCAAAGGCTGCCCTTGGATTCATGTCTACAGCACTGTCCCATCGCTTGATAGGTTCTCATGAGGCAGAGACATACCCAAAATTATTTAGCTATGTAACAAAGATTAGAGAGCAGCATGTTTACTGCAAGCTCAATCACTAACCTACATTTTCCAGCAAGTTGTGTAGCCCACTCCAAGTAAAAAAGTTGATACAGTTTGTTATATTTATTTTACTAGCAGGACTCATGGCTGTGTTCAATGGTTCATGTAACACAAGTTGTAAAATGCTACACAACATCATCCAGTACATTTTAATCAACAGGCCTGGGTCATAGTGCAGATTTTTGTACAGCTCTGTGTACTCTTGTATACAGCTGGGAAGGCAGATGGGCAAGTTCCAAAGTGTCTTCTACTACATGTAGTATTAATGAAATTGTAATACCAAACTGAATTAAAATTTTAAAGTTCAATACCCAAACCCAGAGAATCTCCATCTTCCTCTTTCTTTCCTTTCCTCATTTGCTTGCCTACCACCTGATCTCTAACTTCTCATACTTACTGTCATTGTTGGAGCCAGTTTCCATAACACCATAAGGAGGAGTGAGGAGTCCAGACATATACTGTCGATATTTCTGAAAGACAGCAATGGTACATTCAGTCAGCACAGATGTATAAAGCCATTCAAAGGAATATGTGCTACTTATATTTGTATGTCTCCAGCCTTGTGCTTCTCACGCACACATGAGATACGAGACAATCAAACATATCTTTACTCTTAACACTACAAGGTCTGCTTTCTTGACTGGAGCACACACTGCCTTTATTTCATCCAAAGTTGTGCTAAACCAGCTCCCTCTTTCATCTTCCCCAAATCATGACTTTAAGGGTTATAATAAATCAATATTTTACTTAGCCGTGTGATTTCCCGTAAAGATTGTTTTAAAGCTCATTTGAAATTACACTACTCATCTGAATCCAAGCCAGAAAGCTACTTTATTATAGGAATGGAGATGAGCTAAGGATTCATAAAAATCATGTACAACAACATTTTGGTGTCAGATTTGAAATATAGAGGATGTAGTGTGAAAACTCTAAACATTTAAATCCAAGACACTACGTTTGGTATTCAGAAACTACAGGGCTATGAAACACACGTACCAAACACCTCATATTATGTATATCCTCATACAAAAATTTTATTAGCAGATGAAACTTCATAACTGTAAAAATAACATCCCTTATACCACTATAAGCTACATAATTCCAACCAATGTTAGCAACCGGGTATTTTTTTCAGTGAATGCTGATGACATGATGAGTAAGGTTCAAAGCTCTGTCTAACGCTTAAGAAACTCACAGAAGCAACAAAAACAACACCAAAGGAAAAAAAAAAGTTCTTTTATCAAATACAAATCATTCAATGAATAAGAAACACATTTTTGTTTCCAATCACACTACGTTACAGTCATGATTAAGGATAAACAATTACAATTCCCTTTTGGAACTGTCAGAAAACAAGCTTGCGGAATAGGGACTCTGATGTTCAGCCTAAATAAAATTCGTCATACAGTCCTTTGGGTGTGCAGTGAGCTCAATGTGATCAACGAGCTGAAATTCATGCAGGTTTCAACTAAACATAATAATTGAGAGAGTGCAATTTTAGTGCAATAGTGCAATTTTAATTTAGAAGTTTTATCCTTTGCTGTTCGGAGTTGTTTGGATGTATTCCCTTTTAAATGTTGTCTACTGAGTTTTAATAATGCTTGAATTATCTTTCATACATTTATTTTTCTTGGAAATGGAAATGAAAATGAAAATATCGTCAATTATCGCACTAAAGACTGAATTTCTTGCATTCTAAATAATAACAAAAGCTACAAAGATTACATTAATCTTAATAATCCAATCCTATTTTTAGACAAGCTATTACATCCTAAAGCTTAGTAACATTATTTAAATCTCACCCATAATCCAGCTGAATTCTCGTAGAAGCAAATCTATGCTATATCCCTGGTCAGTCACACAAAACAAATGCTATTTCATTTGAGGATAAAACTCTCCTATTTTCTTTCTCAAATCATTCAGTTTTCTATATTCTGCATCCAGTCCCATGCCTGGAACTCAGTGAGAAGAAGAACATAAAAAAATAATTATTTTATCAGTTCACCTAGTAAATCACACATATAAACCAAGGGGAAAAGTAATTTTCATTGGCTAAATGAAAAAAAGAAACTGAAAGTGTGTCCAAGGGGTTGAAATAACATTTTATTCAAACAGTAGATAAATGTTTTGTTCCACCTTCTACTGAATTTGGTCTTGAAATGTGATTTTTAGATGGTAAATTGGAATGTTTTATTTGGGACAAGATAAAAACAAATTGTATAGGATGTTTTTCTCTTCATCATCATTCACCTGATATTCATTTCTTTGTTCTGTTTTTCCCAAAACAGCATTTTCCCAGAAATATATTACTAGTCCACATTTAAGCCACTTCTGTAAGGAACTTAAACTGTGGGAAGAGTAATTTTTTCTTTTATTTCCTATACCATGTCCACAGCCAGCATAAACTGCATGACATTTTTTTGCTGATTAATTCTCTAATATTTTTTTCTGATTATTCCTCTCATGAGACAAAACATAGAACACAGCATACAACTGCCAAAAGATATGAGGGCCCATCTTCTGAAAAAACCTACAGGTAGAGTAAGCCAGAATTTTAGAGGAGGAATTTTACAGGAGACATATAATCCCATTCAGGCACACCTCATGCTCAGGACACCAAAGTTCACCAGGAACAAAGGCACAGACTCCTGACAGACAATGCAGGATTTTGGTATCGCTCCCAAGAGTGTCCATCCTGTCACCTTCTGCATGAAGGTCCCACCCTGCCCTGGCATCAGTCTGATACAGCAAACCCTGTGAGCAGGGTTGCTTGGGAGGGAGTTCACGCAGCATTACCAGAAGAGGAATTAATTCAAGGCATGCCCTCAGAAAGCTCAGTTGTTCATACTCCTCCAGGGCACCTCTGCATAAATGAAACTTTCTTCTATATCTGGGTATCTCTGGAGGGAGGGTTGATACGACTGCCTACACATAGTCTCTCATGAGGATATCTCAGTGGGCGTGGGCTGACATAAAAGGTGTAATTTATGCCTAAACTTGTGTCACCTCATCAGCCAAATTAAATGTCAAGGGAAACTTATTTCAAGGAGTCAGGGAAACACTGTTTGCTGGGAAACCTAAGCATGTGAAGACAGACCTAAGTAACTGCATAAAGATTTGCCAGTATCAGATGGAATAACAAAGTTCAAGGCATGAGATCACTGAAAGCTGAGATAATGAGACCTATCTTGTTACTGTATTGTCTGTAAAGGAAAATAAAATTCAATAAGTTAAATTATATTCATACATGGCATTTAAAATCGTCCTGAAGATTAACAGACTAGATATTTACAAAAGGCTTTAGGAAATGTATTCCACAGGTGGTATGAAGTCTGGAAAGACTTTCCTTATGGAAGACAGCAACAATTATCAAATCATCATATTCTTGTTTATTACCAGAAGTCTTCAAGTTTTGTAAATCCAACATGACAGCAGTTTTTAAAGCTACAGTCAATGACCTATTCACTCTGTCTTCAGATTTCTACCAATTTATAAACTCTGTCATGCAACAGCTTAAATAACAGACAATTCCTACATCTAATCTGACAGCATGAGTAATAAAGACAGTATTTTTTTTCCAGTTGCTGACTGCCTCATACCCATGCAGTGATGAAAATTAACACATTTTGACCTTTACAGCTATTGCTATGGCCTAAAGCAAAGAAGACTGCTGACAAGAAACAGTTGGGGAGAACAGAAGAGAAGAAACAGAATCACACACTTGCCCTGCTGGGAAGGTGCTGTGAGAGAGTGGTTTCTAAGGCCACTCACTGTCAGGTTTTTCAGCATGTTTCTTTGCATGCTCAAATTAAGGCTTTATTTGTAGTTAGCTGCAGTTTGTCTCATAGGCTTTCAGACTACAATAGGTTTTCTTCAACTTTGCGAATATAATTAGGTATATTTTTATATACTGATGTTTAGAAAGGCAATTACTACAATTCTGATGCAAGCTATCTGTGAATTCCTGAAAAAAGCTTCTAGCATACACAAGGTATATAAAATACATCTTTGGTCTTTGTGGTTAGCCCCTTCTCTTCTGCTGCAAGTAGTGAAGAGCTAATACCTGTTTACAAACATTCCAGAAAAAGCCAGGTATATGTAAAGAATATAAATGAGCCTCTTGTCCATGTTCACTGTGTACCAAAACCCAAGCACTCTAACAGGAAAGACACAGAACTGATGAAGGGAAGAACCCCTGGGTATAAAGATTTGAACACAGGTTCTACACCAAGTACTCCCCCAAGGGCAGCAGTTCTGCAGTTGGCCAAAAGGACTGTGCAATAAAGACCCAGGCACTGACAGCTTGTAGCATTAAGGACTCAGGCTTCTGATGCTTCCCCATGCCATGGTGAATCTACAGATACCAGGACTCTGTGGCCAGATACTAGGAATTAAGTGTCTTGTAACACTGGAGACAGTTTTGTAGACCTCAAAAGGTGCTTGGTTCAATACATGAGCTTTCTTTTTCCTTCTCATTCTCCCCTACTCACAATCTCAATCATGATGTCATTTTTCACCATTTCTGCTGCCTCCTTTTCTGCCTACCCCTAACTAGCAACACAGAAGGTGACAAAGCAAAGCCTGCCTAACTTGCAAACTTGGGAGTAACACAAAATAATTAATTTCAGGTACAGAAGTCCTAAGCCAAACATCAAGGTGACCTTTCCACATGTTTTTCAAAACCTTGTGTAATTATTTCATCAGACGCTCTTCTTGTGAGTATTGCCTGAGTTCTGCAATACTCCTGTACTAGCTGTCAATACTTCTACAATGGTTTCTCTTGGGGAATATATGCTGCAGCTTGACAATGTGAGCCAGCTTCGCTACTTTCTTTTGACAATAAATAATTGATCACTGATGCTCTCAGCACAACTCTGTTCTTGCTCTAAGTTGGCAGTGAACCACCTCCCTCATGTGCATTACTCACAAGGGCGCGCCACTCCCATGGTGCGCTGTTTCTTCTCTTTTCTCCAGAACAAGGAGAGAAGCCCCTGAAAGACAGAGCCCATGAAGATTTTTGGACCCTCTTTTCACTCATCAGATCAAATGGAGATTGCTGTCTCAAAATCCACACTTTTGCCTTTAGATCTCATACTCTGATCTTCACTGACCTGACAGGTAAAATCTCAGGTCATCTGCCTGCTATCCATTTGTGTTATCCAACAAAAAGTGCCTAATGTTCTTACAGATTTTCACAAAAAAAACCCACCCCAGACTGATTATCACACTGATAGCTGGTTTTTATCCCAATCTTCTTACAAAGGGGAAAACAAACAGCACCCTTGCTTTTGCGCAATAGTATGTGCTGAGAGCCCCAGCAGACTCAGCCTAATTCTGACTTCAGATACTGTCTTCTTAGAATGTTTACAAATTACCAAGTGTATTTCTTCTAAGCAAGCTTAATCAGAAAATTTCCATACATTTTAGGTCAATGTCACTTAACTGGATATCACAAAAAGGACCTAACTCATGGCTGTTTAATACTAGATAAAAAAATCATTGTTTGAAGTTGGGGCTTCACTCTAGAACACCAAGTATCCTGCTAAATGTCTGCCTTTGTCATTAACAGAATATAAACATTTGCTGTCACCAACAGTTTAGGTAAGAGAACAGAAGTATTTCTGAAGGAAAGTATAAAGACGTATTAGGAACATATAATGCTACAACAGCAAAAAAAATCTTATTTTGTGGAAAAATAGAAAATAAGCCATGTGAACATCTCACCACAACTTACTGAACAGAAACAGACTGTTTTGTATACGTCAGCCTATCAAGTCATTAAAATGTGATAGACAAGGTCTGAAACAGCAGAAGTGAAGCACTATTTAGTCATGTTCAGATAAAATAAATACAGGAAATGCCTGTACCAAAATCGCTGAATCCTGATCCCAGAATAGGTACAGTTTATGTAACAGCAGATGAATCTGCATCTTTTCCATTTATTTATGGATTTACCATCTTCAGAATGTTTCTGCATAGCTCTAATCATCTATGCTTTATTTTACTCCATCTCTTTATTTTGGAGGCATATATTTTTCTGTCACATTCCCACCTAAATCAATTTATCATGGTTGAAAAGCTCTGTGTGCGGAATTTGCTTTATCACAGAATCCCCTTGATATTTTGTCAAGAAGAAAAATGCACCCAACTCTCTGAAATCATGCCAAACAGATAGAAAGCCAAAGATAAAGCTGCACTGCAAAAACTCACATCCAAGGAAATTAGAGCATGAGCACTGATTAAGCAAATAACAGCCTATTCTGCTCCATCTAATTTAAATACAGAAATGCCATCATACAGCTCTCCAATTCTGTCTCCTAGAGAAATCCACTCAGGAAAGGCACTTGGGTGGAGACAGGACTTGGCTGGGAGGGGTGGGAAGGATTGTATATACTTAAAAGAGGACAAAAAACCAAATTAAGAACAGTCTATCTGATTTATGTGTTTTCTTCTACTTCAATGGTGTAAACATAGAATAGATAATGTATTTACAAGAAAAAATACTTAACTGCCTTTAACATGAAGTTTAAGTTTTTGAAAGTGGCTGAGAAAGAGCTTTATACATTTCCATATTTACTTTTTCACTGTGATATCCTTAAAATCAAATTATTATGTCACCAACAGAGCTTCAAAATCAATATAAGATCATAAAATAAAGCTCTGCTCTCCTTTCTTCCTCTTTCATTATCACATGGAGGCGGAGAAGCAGTAAATCACATCTAAGCTGGAATTTGCTGAACAATGCAGTAACAGAACAGAATCTCATTCCTCTTCAAACTGTTCTGCAACACTAAGAATTGTAAAATTGCATCTTCATTAGCAAAGCCAGCAGACATATCTCAAAAACAAAGAGCAGAACTAAGGCAAATGTGCTGTTTGAACATAATTTTTCTTACTACTACAGCCAACCTTTAAACTTCAATTAACTGGACTTAGATCAAGCAAAGTCTAGAACCATCTCTTGGGTCAGGCACAAGAGGAAGAACAATTTCCTAAAGTTCTAGGTACAAAACACTTCCTTTTACCTTCAGAGAGTCACATATCTTACTTTCACATACACTATTATGATGAGTAGAGAAGAAAGATGTGCTCTTTCAGATGATCTCAGTTTGCAAGGCAAGTAATAGGAGACTCACAAATACAGGATGAGGCTGGCTTTGTTCAGTTCCTCACCTGGGCAGCTACAGTCTGCCTCCTACAGTATTTCTTCTATATTGTGTGCACCCCTGACTGATCTTCACCATTTTTCTGGAGCAGAGCTTCAGCTGAGACAAAAGGTCATGCAAGAGAAATATTTGAGTTTGGAAAGTGCTTTGACAGAATGGTAAATTCTGTAATTGTGGCAACATAAGTGTCTTGTTTCTGATCACATATCTTAGCCCCCAAAGCAAGAAAAAAGCAAAGATTGTGTGTACTTAGCAAGCTGGAAGTCAGCAAGAACCTCTGAACCAAGTTCGTGTTCCACCCTGAGGCTGCCGCCTTGGAAATACAGAAGGCCTGATACATATGACCAACGCATCTTCACATGAGTATTATGAAACAGACTTCATCTGAAGAAACTGATGAGAAACTAGGTGTGTGCTGCTGACATAGAGAAAAACTGGAAACCTCCTAGTGCAGGCTGTGATCTGAGTAGGCTGAAGTCACACTCCTCTATAGTAAAATTCTGTAAGGTCACCACAAGGTCTCTGTAAGACACATTGGCCTTGTGATGACACAGTGCACAGCACTGTCTTTATTCATGGTTATAAACAGTTTCTTTTCTTCCTTCCAATTATATATATTTTTAAAAGGAGATTTGAAACAAATAAAGAAAAGCTGGTGAGCTGGTCTATAACTCTGCTTTTCATATTTATAACCTCTGAACACAGAAGTATGTTAGTCTAGAAATTTGTTTTCATCTGGAAGGAAACTCTGGGTTAAATATTAATTCCTCTAAAATCAATATAAACCTCTTATGTAGTTCAGTGGGGTCAATCTAACACTGCTTTTGCTTCTCACAGAAACAAGTGCACATCAACATCCAATACTCATCTAACATCAAACGCTTTCTTTTCATGGATAATTCTCCAAACTGACTGTTTCTATTCAATTTCTATTCTATTTCTATTCTATTCCTTTGTCAAACAGAGTCCTAAAATCAGCTTAACTGGGGTGCTAAGTTTTACACACGAAATAAAAGGTCAGATCCTGTCTCTTCCTCCTCCCAAACAGAAATGTCTAGAGTGTAGTTAAGGGCAGGATGCAGGCAGGCAAGTGACACAGCACAAAAGATGCAGAATGGCAGAATTTAACTAAACCCAAGATGAGAATGTTTCACCAGGCTTTTCTCTTCACATAAAGCAAGTATGATTACACTGGAGCATGAGCTAACTGAGAACAAGAAGTTCACAGCTTTGGCATTCATGGTAGGACAGAACTCCACAGGCTGAAACAAAAACGCCTTAGGAAACTTTCCCATCTATTTGTTACACTCTTGCACTGAAGCTGTACCACCACAAAGGGATGCAACTAATAAAAAAAACCAGAGGCAATCCTGTCCCAGACAGAGTTTTAACAAGACATAACAAGATTCAAAGAGACACAGCTTTTAAGTGTTTTTAGGACTACACAAATGATGATGATGATGATGATGGAAGACTGTAAACAATCAACTATAAGAGAAAGAGAAAAGGGGCTGTTGAAGATTCACTAACAGACCTTTAAACTTAGCCACATACTATAAGTGTAACAACACAGCACCTCTCCGAGGAAATTTTAGAAGCATATTCCCCACGAGAGGGGCAATGAGAAAAGCTGATTCTTGCACTAAGACAAGTTCTGTCAAACTGCTAAAAAGATGCTCTGAGTGACAACATTTAGGTTGTCATTCTGAAAGATCTAGCTTTTAGAAGTGTATTCTAAAACTTACACTTAGTTTTAAATGATATCTATTTAATAGACAACTCATTAGGAACTGATACAATTTTCTGAACTTTTATGTTTCCTTTCCACTGGAGCAAACAGCCATTTCTTCTGGGTTTCCCCTTGCACATGGCTAAAAATAATTTCAATAGCATATTGAAATCTCAACCTAACCACTAGATGAACAGATTTCATGAAGTCAGGGCATAGTAGTAGATCATCAACTTTGGAAGTAAAACATCTTTCTAGTCCACTGTTTCCAATTGTTCACTTCTTGCATATCTTTGTGTTTCCTGTTCATACCTTATGTAATCGTGTTTCATTTGCTTATTTAAAGGATGAAAAAACAGTATTAAATACATCAGGCTGTGCTGGGGAGGCCCCACCACGTGCTTCTCAGAGCCCTGGCTGTTCTTGTTCTGAACCCATTGGAAATGATGTATTACAAGGAATAATATTTACACAAAGCAAACAGCAGTACTAGATAAATACACAGTTCTTACATGGAGAGCAAACTAAATTGGTTTTCAGTAAAGAAGGAAAAGTAACACTGTGTGATATTACTGCACTGTGATTTTAAGTAATTTCTGTAGATTATTATAGGAAGACAAATGGGTTGTTTAAGGCCTATACTGCAGATTTTGAAAATTCAACACAGGCAATACAAAATTCTTTGCAAAAAGCCTTGCTAGGAGAATGCAGTAAATAATCGTGAGTCCGGCTGTGCAGTGGCAGCTGAGAGGAGAAAGCATCTTGTCCACTTTTTTTACAGTGAAAAGGTCCTCATGATTTTCCCAACCTTCTCATTAAAAGCATACCCAAACAAACTTTAATTGTTGCTTCTATTTTAATTGTGGACACCATGCACCAGACCTCCTGTACTCAGTCAGGCATGGGTACAGACTCTGTTCTGCTTCTCTGGTTTCCTATTAAAATGCAAGTATTTTGTCTAGCAGGCAATTCCTCCCTTTCCCTCCTTCTTCACAGAAACTCTTCAAATTTCAGTGGAAAAAAAATTAACCAAATTTGAGATAGGGTTCAAATAGGGTCCTAGAAGCTAAACAGAAATTAATAATAGGAGAGAAGTCCCAAATAAAGTGTCGAAAAGAAAAGAAAAGAAAAGAAAAGAAAAGAAAAGAAAAGAAAAGAAAAGAAAAGAAAAGAAAAGAAAAGAAAAGAAAAGAAAAGAAAAGAAAAGAAAAGAAAAGAAAAGAAAAGAGGGCAGCACTCTCAGACATCCCAATTCACTGGGTAACAGCCAGCTGGCTAATCCTCACAGGTATAACTCCAAACACCACATATATTGTCTTCCATCAAACAGATACATCATGGAAGCTATGGTATAGTTAGCAGGAAAGAGCAAAAATGAAAATAAAATAAGCTTTCTCACCCCTTCTACTCACAGAAAAACTTTTTGATTTTTTTCACTGACTGTGATTATATTTATATTCCAAGTTTATTTTGCAATTTCAATTCTTATAATTAACAATTTTTCTAAGTGTTTTCATTAACACCATGCACAGATGTCCTAAAGTTGTGACTTTTTTACGTTTTTGTGGACACTGGTATTGAAGGTGCTGAGCACCTAAACCAGGCAGCTCTAGCTTGGAATGCACTGCTGTCCCCTGCTGTTGCAGGTCCAAAATATACATGAGCATTAAGAGCAGGTTTATTGAGAAGTAATCTGATATACTTCATCCTTTTTCTGCCAGCAAGAAGAAAGCAAGTATATTGCTATACTGGGATGAGATTTTCAGTCCCTCTAGAAGACAAGACAAGGTCACTGGTAATAGTAGAGCTAGAAGATGTCTTAATTGGAGGGCTACCTAATTTGCAACATCTGACACTTCAATCTGTTTTCGTAGGGCTCTTTCTCAGTTGTGAAGCAACACAGACAAAGCTTGTTATTGTCATTTTGATCCTGTGTATCCACTCACCATTCAAGAAAATCTTTATACAGAATATACAGTAAAATAAGTGACAGCATGAGTCACACTGCAAGAGTCCATGGTTCCTGAGTACTATGAGGCACCAGAGGAATCAACTGACTTGCATATGAGAATAAGGCATTAACCACCAAGCCACAAGTGTAACTAACTATAGAACTGCCTTTAAGGAAGGTTTTATTAACAGAGAGAAAGGTTTTATTAACAGAGAGAAAAAGCTGCCTTTACACGTAAATCCACTTCACGTAATTCTTCTGGCATCTTAAAACTTTAGATCTACATTAGAGACAAGTTTTACAAATCACATTGTAATAAAAGTCAAACACATGGAAAATACGGCAAGAATTTTTTTTCCACTTAATATAACTCTATGAAATAGGAATGACATATTATCTTGGAAAACACCTAGTGGTGTTGTCTCATGACAAAATCATAAATCAAAAATTCATATCAGTGGCATCCTGTAAGTTTAGTAAATCTTAGCTATTACAGATCTTACATGATCAAAAAGTTTAGTAAATCTTAGCTATTACAGACCTTACATGATCAAAAAAGGCAGTGTGAACAGGCCTGCAGATCTACTGGATGACTACACTGCCCAGCAAGTGTCAGCAGTGCTAGCTTCAGATAGAATCCTTCCCACAAACAGAAACAGTGGGAAAAACCTGGCAAGAAGAGAAAGTACTAGTGCCTGAATATTTGACAGGGAATTATTTATCAACAATAGCATGGATAAAATCTGCTCTCTTAAAAAAGGAAAATTGCTGCAAGTGTTCAAAGATGTAGTAACTCTTTATAAATAAAGAAGTCAGCAAAAAAGAGCAGATGTAACCACGATGCCAAGCAAGACCAATGCTGCCAGCACAGACTTGCTGATTTACTCTGCTTCAAAACAGAAACTAAGGGTCTGATGCACCAATGTGTTACTCCAATTTCAGGCCAGTGTGACTTTTTTTCAAGAGGTGTAAAACTCAAATAATGCTCATATATAGGTCAGCTACAACAATAGAGATGTAATTCAGGAGATGGTTTCAGAGTGTATACTAGTAGCAGAAGGATGATGGTGGCCAACAAAGCTGTTTCAAGCTACCAGAAGATGAAAGCTAAAAGTGACAAGACTTTGTACTCAACTGATGCACTTTGTTGGAGCAGCAGTCCCAGTAGACAATTTGATTGCCTTTTCTCTAACTTTCACAGAGCTGTTTTATCTAGTTCTCTTACTACAGTGCTAGACAGTAAGAAGAACAGTAACACATATGCATACAAAAATCTCCTAAAGTGGTTCTGTCTACAGAAGAAAATGCTACTAAGAGCCTGACCCAAATCAACTCTGAATTTATCAGTATGTTTTAGAAATTTCTGAAAGATAAAAGATGCATCCCCTTAAAACTGTAATTCTCAGTGTCACATTTAAGGCTTTGCTTACTAATGAGAATTAGTATGTTTGATGTCTTCCTTTACTGCTCTCTTTTCATGCTTTGCAGCAGAATGGTCAAACCTCTGCAGCTATGGCATCCAGAGGCCAGTATTGTGGTGGCTCCTTGCCACACATCCCAGGCCATACTCTCCTCCTGCATGGACAGGTGGCAGAGTTCAGTCTGCAGACCCTGGAACAGCCTGATGGGCAGCATAAGACACTTGGCTATTAAGCAGCACAGTGGGCAAACAACTGCTCCTCAGAACCTGACAGGAAAAACTGTAGGGCAAATACAAAGAACCTGCAGTCCAGGCACGGCCAAATGGGTACTGGGATTGTCCACAAGGGGCTCTTCAACCTGATCTCTGTATTTAGTGTATCACCATGCTTGTGAACACAGCCCAGCAGAACGCTACTGAATTAAGTGTTTAGTATTTGTAAAATGCTTCAAGATACACAGATTAAGGATCACACACACATAGTATTATTTTGACATTGCATTCCTTCAGGAACAGACAAATACCACAGTACATAATTGGGCTGGTATCTCTTCAGATCTGGATCATTAGAGCTCTCCTGAGATCTCCATCAGTGTACAAAGAACTATTCCTTTGATTATTTTACAATACAAAACCCCCTGCATATATCCACAATGATTATATATTCAGTACAATCCCTTTAATGTCAGTACATCAAATGTGTTTCAGTTGAGATTTTGCATTCATTGTCACATTCTAGTGAGTTTTGTCTTGCCTTCTCATCTCCTATAGTTGATCGCTCTCTTTAAACTTGGCATTTCTAGCAACCTCTCCCAGCTAGGTCTTAAAAGTAGATTCTTTTCTCTGCTCAATAAGCAAGAGAAGAGTATATAACTTTCTGCTTTATGCACAACATCTTGCACTGTAGAAAGAATCAGTGCAAGTCTTACCAAGGCAGCAGAAAAAAATTGCTGAGAATCCACTTGTATGGAAAACAACTCTGCAGCACTGGCTATAACACCTATTGCATATTATATGAAATGTTAGTGGACTCCTGGCAGAGTATAGCAATGCTGTATAGCAACAGAGGACTGAGAGAGGGCCTTTCATCAAACATTAACACAAATCTCAATCTGCTTTTCCCTACATTAAATAAAAAATATCAAGATAAATCTGGCAGGAGTGTATGTTCCCAGAAATTAATATTTTGGGTGATAGCCTATACAAAGCATCTGCAATAACATAACCACCGCTATTTAACCAGCAAGCAAGCTAAAGGTACAAAATTTCCCAAAGCACCAGAATGATTTCACCACACTGCATTTAGAGCAATAACTTAAGCATTTCAGAAACTACACAGCAATGATGTTCAGTGAACCCAGGAACATAATTTAAACATATTTAAGCATTCAGAAACAGTTATCTAAGTGCTGTGCCTCTCAAGAATCCCACTAGAAGCATATGACAACTTGGGGCTACCATGTGGGGTTAAGATCTATCTTTAATAAGACTCCAGCTCCAGTAAGGGGGTTATTAAATGAAGACGACCTCCTATTTCAACAGTCTTAAAATGTAGAACCATGATGGTCAAGTTCACCTTTGCAATGACAGCACATGGCAAGGGCAAGCAAACATCAGCTGGGACAGTGCCATGAGTGATCTTACAGTGCCATTAGAAGCTTCATTTAGTTGTCCAAGGTATTTCAATCAGTTGTTCAAGCAGAAAACAGACTAGTTGATCATGGGCCCAATGAGGCAAGAAGAAAACCTGTTCCTCTGATTACACACTGGTAGACAGCGCTTCCTCATGGACTGTGAAGAACAAAAGTAAGATCAGAAGGTATTTGTCTTCCAGTGACTTTTAACTGCTTGAATTTTCCTTGTTAATAAAGCAATGTTGCTTTCCAAACCATTTTGTGACATTCTATTTCTTCAGTCATTTGTTAACACTGATCTGTCACATGCTCCTTTAAGATGCAAAGGTTTCAGGAGGAGCCTGGGAAGTATCTGAGATATTGTCAGTGTCTGAAGCCAGAACTAATCAGCCCATGGAGCCTTGATAATTTTCAGGCTGTTTTACAGCCCATCTGCTAAAGCACTGCCTAAATAGGAATCAAATACCTACAAAATCTTGTCCTAAATGTTTGTGGAAATAATAGCCAAAATTAACTTGGAATGTTGCCATGCAGTTACATAAGGTCATGGCATGATGCGTTTACTTGTCGGTACTGATATTTATTCAAGTGGAATAAAGTGCTATTCATGAGCTAAAAGCCAACCCAATGTTTTATTCAGAATTAAAATGCTTTTTCCAAAGAGGATGGCATTTCCAAAGTAGGAAGTGCTGGGCCAGTTCTGTTTCATTTAATGTCAGTGGCAGCTTCTGGAACAGCAGCCGTGACTTCAACCATTATGCTGGGCTGTTCAGGGCAACTCCAGGCTGGCTGGCCAGCACAGTCTCCCAAGGGGAGGAGTAAGGGTGAGCAGGCTGGCACAAAAACAGGAACTTGGGTGCAAGGGTAACTAGAGATAGACAAGGCTCTCCTGGCTATATGGGAAAACCACCATAGAAAGACTGGGAGGGATTCTAATTAAAATTGCATTATAACTAAAAAATCTCTTGTCCAGCAGCATCACAGGGACTGTATATTCATCACAGGCCTCCATTCTGTTCAAATCCAGTACAACATACCTGGAGCAGTAACCAGTAACACTTTGGTTAGACCAATATTTAATCTACCATGTACACTTTTTAAAAATATACTGAGCTATTCTTACTGAGCTATTGCTATTGTTCCACAACATTACAATTTAAATTACAAGGGTACATGATACATATAGCTGATATTGAGCACCAGTTGTTAAAGAGGTACTATTGCATATGTCTCATTGCCAGGCCATCTGACCAACCCTATAAATTTCCAGGAGGACCAGCCATACAAAGATGATGACAAGCAGCCTAATTGTGTTTGGGGCACTGCTATGCAACAGTAAGGACCAGCCAGATTCAAAACACTTCTGTGATGTGTTTTCCAAAATCTATCTTGAAAATCATGGGAAAACCCAGTCCCAGCCCTTCTGTGTCCTTTCAAGATGTGGCAGATATCCCCAATATTAGTAAAACCAAAGCTACTGCTTAAAATCAGGAAGTCCTAAGAGAGCAGAGGAATGAACCCACTGAGACTTTCATGTTAACTATAGAAGTCATTGCAGCTTCACCTTTTTCTAACCTTGAAATTATAAATAAAAGTTGTAACAAAACATTTTTTGAAATGTTTTTCCCTCCTAACATTGTAATTCCTACTTCAACAAACATCTCACATGCTAAGCTTTCATTAGGTACAACTCCATCTAATGTACTTTTCAAGGAGTTCAAGTCAGTAATGGATGTAGTTATTCAATACTACCCTCTTGTACTACCCTCTTGTAACCCTCTTAGACCCTCTTTCCTCCCTCCTGTAGTCAACCTTCATCAGCATCTAATTACCTATATTCCCAGCTTTAAAATTTCATAGCAAACACTGATGATATTGAGTGGCAACACATGATGTTAGTCTGTTTATAGACCTCTTTTCTGAAGAATAAGCACAAATCCCAATTACATCCAAGTCCTTCACACCTTCCCATGCAGCCCATGGCTACTGGCCATGGTTCCACAATACAAAGTCAAAGCATTCCACACAACAATGGCCTATGCCCTGCCAGCTACTGGCCCCCACCCCTGCACCCAACATGTCATCTTCTTGGCCAGGTCTGCAAAGAGTGGGAAGGGGGCCCCATCGTGAACAGGGATCAGTGAACAGATTTGGGTCTTTTAGAAACTGCCACACAGCCAAGAAAGAATAGCCAGAAAGGGACAAGGCAAGTGTTGAGACAAAATTTGCCTCTGTCTTGTAATACGAGAAAATATCTACATTTTCCTGCAGTAGACCAGTTAGACATTTACAAAAGTAACCAAAGCATACTATAAACCTCTAAAAAGCAACACAGCACCTGGTTTTGCTTGCCACTGTTATATAAAGTTGTTTTTACATCTTAGAAATAAATTTTAGCAGCCTTTAAATGGAAACAAAGATGCATATGTATGTACATACTGCATATACTCCATACTGCATTTCAGAGTACCTCACTGAACTGATTTAATTAAATCAGCCAGAAAAGAAAAATATAACATGAAGGTGACTCAAGACCTATCTGTATGATCTTTCTTCTCATTAAAAATAATTTTTCCACTGAAAGAAAAGCTCAAATGACAGTTGACTGCCATCTGCCCTGAATTTCCATGCAATGTCTCATTGTCTTCAACTGTACAAAGATGAATATCCAGATTAATCAATCATTCCCAATTGTCTGTCTTCCAGATCATGGAGCACATAAAAAAAACCAAAAAAACCACGCTGACTGCAGTTGCCACCCATAGTGCTCTTCCTGTCTACATGGCTGGGAGAATCCAGGTGCAAGAGGTTGCCCAGATATCTCACTTCTGCCAAGTTTCCTAGTTTGGAAGAGAGTCCTTGGGAAATAACAATAGCCATTCAGTCTTTATTCTTTCATTTTAGAATATTTTCTGCTGTTCTGTTTCTAATAAAAAGTCAGCACACATCTACTGAGACAAGAAAATTAGTCAAAGACATTCACAGGAGCCCCACACTGACACAAGAGACACAGTCAGAGGCTGTTTCTGGAACCCTTTTGTGAATTATCTTCATTCTCATGAGCTGTTACATTAGATTACACTACTTACGGAGGCAGAGGTAGCAATATCAAACTCATACACATCAAATGGAACAGCCTCTTCTCTTTACAAAGCGCTATCAAGACTTTCAAACTCCAAAATAAAATTAAACAGATCCGAGCTGTGCTTCTCTCCTTGTTCTGATACCCTATTCCATGGTATTTTCTGCAGCAGCCTGATGCAGCGTTAAGTGTTCCTAACAGTGCTACAGTATCTAGGTAACTGTACATTGAGTACCCATTACTTTCCCTCTCTGTATGGACTTAGAGTATCCTGTAGGGCACATAGTAGTATCTAAATATTTGGTTGTCTTTCTGATCCATCAGAGTATAAAAATGGACAGGCATTGGATCTCAAAATCTTTCTGAGAGCAGATTTAACAGCAGCCATTCACTGGAATTCAAAAAGAATGCAGCAAGCAAACAGAGGCAGGCAAAAAGAACAGTGCAGCAGCTGCATGGGTCACAGGACAGGTACAGCCACCACTGAACAACCATAAATCCAGCCTCTTGGTTTTGATATGGGGTTGCCCAAGTGAGGACCTGGGGTTTTATTCCATGATTTAGAGCATGTCCTCTGATTTATTTCCAGAGAAGAAAATTAAACTGAATCTGTGGATGCATGTAAGGATTTAGTCATCTTCAGACTATCTCTAGGAATAAAAGTGGTAATGTATGTATCTAAAAATCATCTAACTCATTGTCCTCCCTTGCAACTCCCCCCTGAAGCACTAACTGAATAATTTGCCAATTAAAAACTAGACAGTACACAAGTTTGCCAGCCATTCATTTGTAGAAAGACACAGGGCACCCATTTAAATGCTGCAGTCACATTTAAATCAAATATTAATCTTTAGAGGTCTTTGAAAGAAGGAGATATGCTCACTGTGACAAGCCAATTCTTAAAATAACTTTTTCTGCTTTAGTAGTTAACAGGTCAAACAGAATGCAGCAGGCAAGTCATGGACTAAACTGCACTTTCAACAAAAAGGACTCAGCGACATCAAGCAAGTGTCAGCTCAAGGTGAGGGGGAAGGGACAGTAAGCAGACTTGCATTAACTTTTAGTTTGCCATTGTCCAATTGTTTTTGGATATTGTGTATGACAGCGCAGGTCATCCACTGGAGCAGGAACCTTCAGACTAGGGGCTGCAATAGCTCAATGCCTCCTTGAAGCCGAAGTTCCATGAGGAAATGTGACTTGATCTAATTTTGGAATCTGGAAAAAAGACAAACATCAGGAAGGAAGTTTAAAAAAAGTTTAAGTCCTTTCAAAGAAAAAGGAAATTCAAATCAGATAAATTCAAATAGCAGTAAGTCACCATCAAACTGCTGTGACGTCTCTTTGACAACAGCACATAAGAATTGCTTGTACCTCTCTGAAATACTTGAGACAGGGTGCAGGGAGTCACTACAATCTTTGGATGGGATTAGCTCAATGGTTTCCAGTTGTCTCTGTATGTACTGGTAGTTCAGACCTTCATTTTTATACAACACACACAGTTCTGCTACATTAGGTGTTCACAGAGCTCCATACTTTTCATTTCAGACCCTCCTATCTATAGAATAACCTTTGTAAGAGAAGGCTGGAATACTCCAGACCCCACAGACAATTAAAGCTAACAGACAGGAGATCTGTCAAGAAAAAAGAACTGTAACAGAGGAAACTAATTCCAGGTTTCCAGGATAAAGAGATAAACCCCTAATTCCACAAGAATTCTACAGTACTGTGCATGCACTGTCACTAAGAACAACTCTTTGTAGGTGTCTGCAGGACTGCTTTGGTCAATAGGGGGTACTCGATACAGCCTCGCCCATAACTTCACCCAACAACAGGATCAGAAGGTCAGTCAGTTCCTGTGATTCACCTGGTAAACACAAGTCTCTGAGGGACTTGTTTCCTGAATCAATTATCATTTAACAGGTTCAGTATTTAAAAATTATTGTGTCACAGAAAAATGAAATTAAGACTTTATTAGCCAAGTCCCAGCTGTAGAAGAGGAAATACTCATTACGCCCTAAAATGGTCTAATTTATATTAGAGGGTTTTTCGTATGGGTGATGGATGCACGTTGACCTCATAATGACCCCAGAGGGCCAAAGTTTCATCCCATTCTTACCCTGTCTCTCCTGTCCTCTTCCTCTTTCCCCTCCTCTCTCCCTCTCTCTCCCTCTTTTCTCTGAAAGCCCGGTAATCTGCATAGAATTTATTTTGAGCCAGTGGAAAGGGAGAAAATCAGCACAGCAAAGAGGGCTACTACCTCCTCCTTCCCTCATCTCATCTCCTGCACAGTGGCAAGCCAAACTGTAACAGCAAATTCAGAGGAAGGAAAAGGAACAACAAAACCATTTTTAAAACACCCATTCTGAAATCTTAGAATTATCAAACATAATTGAATGGAATCCAGTTAGTCTTTTTAAAATGAAAGAACATTAGTTCTACTCCCACTATGGGTATGAAATAGGAACAAGGGACAATGAGATTTAACATACAAGTAGAGGGGAAAATCCATATACTGATCTTCTACCATATTGCCATTACAGAACTTCAAGTACAACTTCTCCTACAAATATATTCTATAAACTTCAGACATTTTAGCATACCCAAAGACAGCCCATCCTCTTTAATATGCCCCAGCATTCCTGTGATCAATACTGAATTCATAAAGCAAACAAGGTCCAGCTGGGTAAATAATGAGAACAAACACACCTTAGGAAGTGGTTATTTATCCTAAATCAACCCTCAAATAACATTATATACTGTTTCTTGGAATTGATGTAGTGCTGGAATTTCACATTTCAGCAATACAAATCCATGTCTTCACCACAAGTGCTAATTATAGAGTTCAGCTGCTGCTTCTTCACTTTTAAAAGTAATTTACCAGTGTTCTCATACAGGCTATGAGTGTTGTCGACTCACCTATATTTTCAGCTGAGTAAAGTATCTCACGCTTCCCGACTGGGGTGCTGTATGGCCTTTCAGGGAAAGCAGTAGTGAAGCCCATCAGTAGTCATATTTCTGCACTGCCAAAGTTCTGTGCAACCATGGTGCAGTCAGTCTGTTAATTTTCCCTCTGACACATGCATGTCAGTGCTAAATCTCTGCATCTGTAAAACACTTTGGGATCCCTGACAAAGAAGGACTCTATGTAAAGGTCAGATGAGTAACTTTCTTCTTGAGAAAAAACATTTTAAGATAATTTAAACAGACATGCAAGTCTAGCAATCTGGAAATTCTCACAGCTGCTGTTTGCTACCTAAACTCTGTGCTGCTTAGAGTCATGTGTGTTCACATGATCTGCTAAGCTGGGTGCTGGGGGCTGTCTCTGGCTCTTGAACTTTTTCCTCCTGCACTTTACAATCAGTCCAGCAATGCTTTTATTGTGCAGTGCTGAGTACATGAGCAGACATGTAAAAGGCATATGATGGAAGTTGCTTCTAAATGGTTTATAACTATTCTGTCCTTTATTAGCATTTCCTTAGGAATTGAAATAAACTCATTAAAATTTCAAGACCTTTTTCTTTTCAAGAACAACCCAAAAACTAGATCCTTAGTTTCTGGTCCTTAGATTTTGGACTGCATTTTGTAGTCCACTTATCAGGGCAACCACAGAGTAAGGGTTTAATTTTCATTTTCTCTAGATATGAAAATAGGTATACTGATTATCTTTAAAGAGTATCTATATCAATTTTACTTTCCCAGGGTTCAATATACAGAGCGTACCTCACACAGGCTGTAGTGTTTTCAAGAGCTATTTAAAGGCTTCCTGTGAGTAACAAGCAAAGCATTAACTCTCTGGAAAGACATGAAGCTTACAAGCTGAAACTCTGATGAACACTTCAGTGATGAGCATTTAGAAATATAAGTAATCATTAGAAGAATAACATAACCCATCAAAGTTCACAGGTCAGCCAGCTTTCTATTTCTGTGTTGTAACAGGAACAGTGGCATCAGCACAGGGCATTACAGGAGAACTAATGACTAGCTGTAATTAATGGCCCCGGGCTATGCCTGAGGCAATCAGCTCCTCCCATCTACTCTGATCCCAGGAGATCCTCTAGTCTCCTTTGGAACACTAACATCTAGTTTTTAATAAAATTCTTTCTACACCAAATTTTTATGCTTACGTTATTTGGAGGACTTTACGTACATATTTGAACAAAAATACAGTCAATTAGGGAGAGCATATTGGAGTGAAAAGCAGGATCAGTGCCTTCAAGATTGAGTCCAATGGGACCAAATGTTAATAATAATAATAAAGAATACAAGTATTGTATTTCTGATTGTATTTCTGATAATTTGCTCTCTATATTTGAAGTGAGAGCTATACTGCATTAACAGCTTTCTGTTAAGTCTTGCAGTGTTTCAGTTCTTCAGAAAGACTCTTCTTCACCCCTGCTCAACTGTCTTGTTTTGCAACACCTCACTCCACTACTACTGCTATCATCACTGCTGCAAAAATGTAGCAGAACCTTTTGGATAGGTGCTAGGCACTTTAAAATTTGGTTATAATGCATGTATAACACGGACAGTTGCATTTTAGATACAACATTTTAGTCACCACTGCCATGAAGTTATTAGCATACTACAGATCTTAATTTGAAGTTTAAAAAAAGGCAGTGATACATCATGTGTTATTTTATTCCCTGCCACAGTCTCTCTTCAGTTACGTTTTTTCAATCCACACCCACAAACTCCCTTTGCAAACATTCACTGACTGCCTCTTGGCACAGACAGCAAACACATTACAGACTTTGAGCAAAAAAAGAATTGACCGCTCTTCTCAGGTGCGTTCTGTAAGACCACAACGGGCCCTTCAAATCTGGACCCTGGATATTCTCTTCCCTAGAAAAGCCTTGCATTGAAGAATAATCCATGTGAGTGAGAAACAATCTGGAATGTTGCCATGCACTACAAAAGTAATTCTTGACATAACAAGCAACACATGAAACAGAGGTATCTCTGACTGCTGAGCACTACAGACCAAGTCTCAGCAAGCTCAGCTCCACACATATTCAAATACTCTCCACTAACAGCCTACCAATGAATTAACAATCAGCAATATTCTCATCACATAGTATAAAAAATTTTGTCTCGTGTGTGTTTAAGCTTTCAGCTTGTTTGGTTGTCAAACACTTTTGGTCAAAAACCAAGCTAAATGACGGAAATTTTCATTATTACATTTAATTTTTGAAAGACACTGAAAAATCTAACCAGTGTTTGTGTGTTCCTTCAATAACACAGATCTAGTACCACAACGTGGTACTGGCTGTAACAGTTTATTGATTACATACCAATACAGCAAAAGTAGTAACAGGCATGGACCAGACATTTGCTACCTTGTTGTTTCAGAATTGTCCACAGATTACTTCAACATTAAAGTAGATCTGTGCCACAATCCTCTCCACAGTAAAATGGAGCTGGCAATTTTACCATCGCTTATCACAGCCCGGGGAAAATTATGCATTTCTGTACCATTATCAGTTTTCCATAGCCTTTCCCTATCGGCAGATTTTTGTTGTAGTGATGGTGATGCGACTGAGATGGTTAACTAACTTCCCCTCAAAAACAGATAAAAACTGAAATGACAGAGTTTCTGGCAAGAGAATTTCTGGCAGATGAAGCAAAGTAGGAAATGCAGTTCCTGATACAAAACAGCCTACTCTGTCTCATCTGAGAGAAGGCTTGCTGCCTGGGTATTTCTCAAATAAAAAATTGCCAGAGTTTAAAACAACTGAAGCTTTCCTGTTATGAGAATTATGTGCTTTACAGATCATGATAAATCCTGACTAAAATATGAACGAGTCAGTCTTTCAAACTGTTCCTTTCCCTCAGTGAGGTTACATTTACAGTTCAGTGAGTGGACTTGGATTACAGGGTCCTTTTTCACTTGAAGAGACTGAGAATATTTGTATATACTGCATGAGCAGCATTCAAGCACTGTACAAAACATATGGGAAATGTCTCCCTGAAGAAATTAGTCAGTCCCTCAAGAATTTTCCTTCTATTATCCCTCACACCTTTCTTTCTGCCGCCTTCCTTCCTCCCACCACTCATCATCTGTCCACGGAAAATCATGCCAGGTTATTCAACTTGTTATCATGCCTTGTTATCATAAGCAGTTCTTATGGTACATTGGTATGCTGAGAAATGGGGTTTGTATAGTTTGTGGTGAAAAGTGCAACCTGATTCTCCATCCCTTCTGCTGGAATTTCAACTGGAGTCACTGAGGAAATACAAAACTGAGGTAGAAACCTGGACATAAAAAGATCACTGGCAGCCCAGTACTGTTGACTGGAAACAAGGAACAACCACCCCATTCTACCTTCCCTGCTGACACTGGAAAGCTAATTGGGACACAGCCCAAGTGTAGTAGAAGAAGTCACATTATAACTTCTTTCATGCCTTAATTTCTGTCACTGATGGTAAAGGTGAAATCTACATTTTATTGCTCACTTTTCCTTTCAGTGATTGCTCCCTCCATCTTGTAGTTATTTGTTTAGATTTTTAGTGCATAAAAATCCTGGCATTGCCACTATGGGCTCTGAGCCATCTGAGCAATCTTCTTTAAATACACTAACACATCATCCATATGGTTACCCAATATGTAACTATTTACTTTCCAGGATAATCAAAGCAGTAATAAAAACTGTTAAAAGCTTCACAAAACTTTACAAAAGACTGTCACCCTAATTATGAGTCTATGATTTTCACTGAATAGCAGAGTTGTAGGCATGAGTCTGAATGATCCCCTTTTTGAACACACCTCCATTATCATGAATCTTCCTCAAAAAAGGCTGAAAGATCAGATGAGTGATTGTCCTTAGGAGCTACCTGTTTGAGATGACTGTTGTGTGTGCCCCACTAGTCTCATACCATGCAGTTCACTATGCTCTGGAAGATAGCCACTTCATAGACAATATTCAGAAAGGCTGGAAAGACTATCTGAAAACTAGAAGGAGAGATACCAAGGAAACTCCTTTACAAGTATGATCTTCCTCAGTAGCTTATAATTTTTTGATGGTTTTCAACAGAGGTTCCAAAATTTGGTAGAGGACCCAATCAAGGTATAAATAGTTTGTTTTTCATAAAAGCCGTAATTGGTACTATTTCTTTTAGAGTCAATTTACAGATAAATTTTTTTGCCCCTTTCAGAGATTCCCTGTTTCCTTTGAACACAAAATTTCGATGAAATATCACTTTGTGGAGACAGTTACAAATGTATTCTCTTCACAGCATGCGCTGCACTTTCTGAGGTCAAAGTAATTTATCACAATCTTCTAAGCATACTTCTGGTACCTTAAGCTGTTGATCCTGGCTACTTTATACATTGTAGCTTGTGAGCTAACATTTTATGCCAGAAGTTGGTTGTGAGTATTCCAGAGACAATTCTGTAGATGGATTAGTGATTGCTGAAGTTGCGGGACAAATCAATGAGCTCTTAGGCCTGCATGCATACAGTAAGATGGAAGCTTTTTAGGCACGCTTTAAAGACCTACAGTTCTTAGGTCTCTTGGGATACTTGCAAAATTGTGCCTCTTTTTATCAGAAGTGACTAAACCCAAAAAAAGACCAGGAGGAGCAGGAGGATGGAAAACCATGTCATTCCTCTTCCTGGCCAGCAGATTTCATAAGCTCTGGGATGGGGACACAATATACTCACTGCACCAATACAGAAGTTCACTCTCTCTCTGCTATCATGGAACTTGAAAGCCTCTTCTTGGGGCAGTACAGTTTTCTTTCGCCACCAATAGAAATATCAGGGGTCAGACTTTCAATTTCAAGTGGAAAATGTACTGTTTTGTAGACAGAAAACTAGAATAAATCATATTTAATCAACACAGTTTGAACCCCTATGACTGTGCTTCTCAGGACAGCCTGTTGTTTGTGTGTGATGCCACCATAGGACTCATGATGCTTTAAGGTTTCAGGCCCTGCCTTGGCAACTTTGGTTGGTAGAAGCTTTTCCACTGAACTCAAAGGTAACAAGAATATTTTTATGCTGTTTTTCTAAATATCACACGTAGAAGCAAATTCAATATGCTGAAATTGTCATCAGTTGCCCCCTGCAGCTCTGAAAGTGCAGGTTAAATTAGCAGTAAAATTAGCATATTTTAAAGGACAAGAAACTGCTCAGCGTAAATTTATTGACAAAAACTGAAGGCAAAAATGAAGACCATGTTGGTGTCTTGTGAAAGAGTTTAACAGTTAACAGTGAAAAAGCATAACAGACTGATTAACACAGACTTTCACTCTGGAGCAGAAGGGTGAGCCTTGTTTTGACAAATGGGAAGTTCATCAGACCATATTCAGCTGACAATAGACTTTTGTCTCTTCAGCTAAAAAGGAAACTTTTAAAAAGCAGTTAGCTAATTCCAGTTTTTTCATAAGAATTGCAATTAATTTAGCATTTAATTTAAGTGTGGCTGCATTATGAAACCTCACAGAAACACACTGAAGCAAATGTTTAAGATCACAACATCAACACAGCTATAGAGCATCTTAGCAGACATAGGACTTGTAACTCTTCAGAATAATTTCAAGACAAGGAAAGCTACTTGTTTTGTTATCTTCATAAACCTGAATAATCTTCTGCTGTTCCAATGAACACAGATGACAGGAAAAAAAAGGATTTTACCAAGAGAAGTGCAGCTCCATTAAGAGGAGCCAGACTGATTACATTACTCTGTCACATGTGTAAAGAGAGTATTTCAAAGAACAAATCATAGGAATCTTTGCCATGGAGTTTACAACCTAAGGTCATATTGGGTACATTAGACATAACAAGATCAAAGAATTCACCATTCTTCTTTGCTTCCTGTTGCTGTACAGCTTTCCTCTCTTTTTGTGTTTATTATTTTCTAAGTCAGACTGCTAAAGCTATGAGTTCCCAAAGGGACCCCAGCTTCATGGGCTAAGTACAACTGAGGGCCTGTGTGATCATCCATATGCACATTTGTACAAAAATAAACTCACTACTTGGTCCATGTTTCATCCTCCAGTTGGCTAGGTTGGTTATTTATTCTGTTGAGAAGAATGAGCACCCTTTCTGTAATATAGATTTACCTTCCCTCTTCTCTATTTCCATCCATCAGTCTTGTAGGAAAGTTGCAACTCCTGATAAATAAACCTTTTGTTTTGGCTAAGACCTACAAAATATACCTGTGTTACAAAATCTGAAACTGGCCCATACTCTGAATATTTGAGGTCTGTGAAGGGGATAAGAGCCACACAACTATCCCTACATTTTTCAACTGCCACAAAAAGAAACCATTTGTAGACACACTCATGCAGGCTACTTCTGTTTCTAAGCCTCCTGCTACTATATTTGGCTACAGTTACAAGGCTATAAAATAAACAGATGTTCTTCTGTATCTTTATACCTACTTTCTCAAGGTCCTTTCACTGAAGTGCCTTTCACACCTCCTTTTACACGTTTTATAGATTTGTTTGTTTAAAATCACTCTCCCTAGAAATAAGTAAATAAATATAGAAATATTAGTGGGTTTTCATAAATGGTTCCAAATTTCCCTTGCTATGAGACTGCACAGCAAGACCTGCTTTGGGTTTCCCTGCCTTTTTGCCTAAAGCCGTGAGAGACAGCCTGAGATTTCACATCAATAGCTTTTACTACACATTTTTTTTCTCTTTGAACAAAGCATCACCTTAACATCTGAACAGTAAAATTCCATCTTTCCTTTTTATTTTCCCATGCATTATTTAAACATGCTGCTCTGAATTCTACAATTAGGATATTCCTGGGTAGTTACAATCAACAACATCTTTAAAGTCAGACACAACAGGAAATGTGTGCTCTCCAGGATAGTTTCACACATTCGTTTGCTGTATAGTAGCCTCAATTTAAATATGATAATCTAATTTAGTAAAAATGAACTGAAATCAGATTTACTGCAAAAACTTTTAAAATTTAATTTTCAGACTAGCAATCAATGCTTATTCAGTTTTCATCTTATCCCTGCCTTCCCTTTTTGCAGATGCTTAAATGACACTAAATTAAACAATTGCACAAGTTTTTTAAAAATGTAGGAAAATTACCATCTGCACTAAATTCATGAATAAAAAGGTCCAGAGAAATCAGTCTTTATGTGCACTTTTCTTAACAGAAAAAAATATAAAAAGCAGAAATTCTCACAGTAGAAAAAATTTTAATTTTTTTTCTGACATTCTGTCTTTCAGATCATTTTGAAACATAACATGACAGAATTACAAAGGGAGATCTCACTATCATCTCACTCAAAACCTTACTCAATTCCCAAAATATGACTTATAGGATTAAATATTAAAATATCTTCAAAGAAAGAACTATGTTGAGACACACAGCAATAAGCCCATTACTATTCACAGACATAAACAGTATTGAAGTATTATCTGCTTAGTATTACACTCCATTACATTTTCCCTAAATCTATGCAAATAAAAATATACTCTTGTAAACAACAGGAATTGCAACAGAAGGAAACCAACAAAAAAGAAAGCTTAAACTTACATTGATGTGTTATAGGTCCTGCACAGCAAGTAGCCCTAAGGATACATTTTAGGTTTTTTATCCATGCTCGGTTCTTGTTGCTGATGTGACCACTTAGGCACATGGTCAAGTTGCAATCAGCTTCTCTCTCAGTGATGTATGAGAGCTGTGCTGATTTATCTCGTCCTTCTGCAGCAGATTAGCACTAATGTTTCTGTTTCTGTATCCTACCTTTCTTCAGCGTAGACTCTGCAATATCATTGGCAATCTGAATTAAAGAGCCAGTGAATGTAGCACAATTTTTCTTTTTTTTTTCTGAAACTATTGCAAAGCAGGTAGTCTCACACAAATAGAATCTTTAATCCACTGAGCCTCTTTTTTAACACTTTTGGCAAGAACAGCAGTCAGAGATACAGAAGAATGGTTCCAGTAAGTCTGCTATAGTCTTCTGGTGATTTATTCTGTTAAAGGAATATTCTCCCATGCAGATGGCCCTAGGCAAGAGACAGCTGTAAATGCAGCATCATTTCAGCCAAAATCATGGGATTTTCACTTTGTAACACAAAGCTGTTGTGTTACACACAGTGAAACGCTAGTTAATCTCAAAGAAGCGGACAATGTGAAATTAATTCATGCAAACAGGGTTTATGAGAAAAAAAAGGAAGTTAAGTGCCTTATATGTTAAAAGTACTTCATATATAAATTGATTAAGTTGAAAATTATTTCAGTGCCTTACTGTGTATGTATTCATTACAAATTCTCTCTTCTTGCCTTCAGATTGATGTATTTTACACTATGGGATTGACAAATTCAACTATTAAAAGTATTACAAAGAACATGACTGCATCTTTTTGTTACTATTTTCACTTTGCAGTAAACACCTACTACTTTAGCAGTAAAATACAATTGTTAATTCATGATCTTTTCAAGTCAAGACACCATGAGACACAGTGGTTAAAACTTTCATTAGGACTTTGAAAAATATTTTGGAAAAAAATGGACGTCTTAGACCATTTACTCTTGAAAATGTGAATATTCTGACAAGTCTGCTCACCGTGAAAATGACTCACATCACTGCTGTTCCTAGCTGGTACTCCTTCTGATCACAGAAGTATTTCTCCCTGTTTTAAAGAATCAAATGCCATACCTGAATATTGAACAATAAATACGGGCTGCTTGAACACTAGCAATATTTGAACAGCAGAAAAATTCTGTTCAGTGTCTATTATCAGCATTCATTTTTTAAAAACATTATATGGACGGTTTACTCTAACCAGTCTGAATTAACTGAAATTGAATTAACTCATTACTTTATAAAAAATACTAAAACAAAGGACTATTTTTGCTCTAATATGAAAGTCTAATGTGGTAACATCCATTTCAAAGTGCTTTCTGGATTATATATACTGATTTTTACACTTGCCATGGGAGCACACAACCTTGGGGACAGAACGTAACAAAGACCTAAGCACAATCATTAGCAGAGAACTTGTTCAAAGTTTTAGATCTTGGTGTGGGACTGCATGAGACTACTTCAAGTTTCCCCAGCTTTCCTCCTCTTTTTGTATGTTGGTGATAAGGGATGAAATGTATGACTGAAGAAGGGGATCCAGAGAAAGTGACAATCTCCTGAGGAAAGGTATGTGAAAAAAGAGCTTCAAGGCATGCCCAATACTTGAGCTGACAGCAGCTGGCCATTTCAACGGCAACACTGAGGGGCTGGTGTACCTTCAATCTCATGCCCTTCTGGCCTTCAGAGAACAATTTGTAAATGCTGAGTAAGCACCTTTGGGTTTTCAATTTGAGAAGTCTCTCTGTGGGAGAGGTGCCTACCACCATACATTCAAAGAACTGAAAGTCTCTGTTTCATTAAAGATGGAGGTTGGTGCTGCACTTCCATCTGACTTTGAATCCTCCTCAGGACTGCACTCATCCAAAGAGCCACAATTCTACATTCACTTGTTTTCCCTGGGGATAAAAATTCCCAACTTCATGCCAGGACACGATCCTAAAAAATAGCTCTATTGCACTAGCAATTCTCCAGTTATGAGTGTTCCTCCCCTTCTGTGGAGAAACATGCTACAATACCAAAACAGAAGGATTCACTGCATCAGAGAGGGCAGAAGGATGTTGACATTACTGACAGGATTCCACCAACAAAACAGTGTGACATGGAAGTTGCAAACGAAACTACATTCATTACAAATTCTCCCTTTTGAGAGTGCTGTCACTTCTGAAAGCAGTATTCGTTGCAAGGACACTTTTTTCACTAAGAACTGAAACAAAATTTTGATCCCACTGTTTCATCTATGTCTTTGCTGTACTAGGAAAAATGTATATATCCAAAATACGGAAATCTTTAAATCTGGTGTACAAACAGCATTGGAACTACTACTGCAGATACACATAGAATCACTCTAAAAAAATCAACTCCACTTCAAACATTACCATTTATATTGTCCTCAAACTCCCATCAAATGTTTGTTTGGAACCTCATCACTCTCATGGTTAGAAAGAAACTTCTGATGTACACTTACTCAAGCTGCATTAGTACCATCTGCTCCTGAGCAGCACCATCCTTTAACAGTTTACATCCCCTGAATGGTGGTCTTGTGTACATTCAGGCACTAACCAAATTCCAGATCAGCTTTCACATCAACAAGACTAACCTAGACATGCTCTTTTATCATATAAAACAGTCTATCTCCCTTACCACTGTAGTTCTTCTCTCCACCTATCCCTATTTGAGTTCATCTCTTCTAAAACTAGGAAAGCACAACCATATACTGTGTTCCACTTGGACTGAGCACAAGAACTCATTCTGGTAGATCAAACAAACTGTGGTTTTAATACATGGTGCAATAACATGTAAGCCTCCTGCTACCCTATCTTCAGCAACTAAAAGCTACATATTTATCTGTAATGAAATTCTGACATGTATCAACATATTGGGATGTGTTAATATGTATTTTCTCTGCTACACTACATGAGGCCATGAAGTTAGGAATTAACATCAATCAGCACTGACTTCATGTCAAGTGCTTATGGATGTAACATTACTGCTGGTCCACTCACTTAACTCCCAGTTTTTTACTGAAACATCATATTGGTTTGATTACATAATTTCCAGTTCTGTGAAAAAAGTTGTTTCCATAACTATTCAGCAAGGAGATGAAAGAATAGCCATTGCATCACTGCTTCCCACTAAAAAGCATCATCTGTTCTTTCTAACCCCCAGTGGTTTCCTTAAGTGTTACACACAAGCTATACAAACAACACACTAGTACTCCAAACATGCAAATGGATTATATGTATTTCTACAGGAAATTACTCAAGGCAATTGAGAGTGTAAAGTCAAAGAAATTATCATCTATAATTGAAAACATGCAAGTAACTTTTAATTAAACATGACTCCTCTACTGAAAAAACCCCACATTAGAACTCTACTAAAAGGGAAGAGCTAATGAGGAGGGGGAAGTGGGAGGGGAAGGAATGAACAAAACGTGAAGAGGGTGCTGTTCACAAAAAAAAAAAATATTTGCAAAGCAGACTTCTAAATGTATTTCTAACTTACTATTGATTCAAAGCCCACATCAATTTCAAGCAAATATACATGCATGTAAAAAATTCAGACTTTCACAACCACAAATAAGGGACCAGAACACTTATTTATGCAAGTAATTGATTTGTTTAAAATATCACATATTGGATTGAGACAAGCAGGAAGAATATTGGAGTTAAAATGATCAACAATATTATTAAAGATTGAGACATCTAAAATCTAGTAAAAACTACACACAGAAAACCCTTAAGCCTATCCCCAGAATTTTTAAGCCACAGTTGCAAGCCCATCACAGAAAGGGCACCTAGCTCTTTGTGCTCACGTCTCAAGGAAGCTTAGTGAAGGGAAATCTCTTCAGCTGAGAACCTTTGTGCTCAAGTAAGTGTTGCATATGATGCATCTAGATGTTAAAGGCTAGTTCAACCATTCAACAATCATCAAAACATTTTCAAAAAACAAATGTATACTGTCTTCTCACTTTGCATACGGAAAAAGCAAGAGGGTAAAACTAAATGTCTTGATCAAAATTTCAGTAAGACGACTTTCATGAGACAGGTTTATATGACTCATCTTTCTGTAGCTAGAAATCACAATAGCTGCATAGCAGAGCTGGCACAACTTTAGGCTTTCCACAGGGAAGAGCACAAGAATGTATTTATTGGTAGTCTATCTAATCACTGACGACCCATTCCTCTCACTGTCATGACATGGAAAAAAAAATCAAGAAATATACAAGATTCCAAAGGCCAACTCAGAGCTTGCCCTACATTTTAACCTCAGTCAGCAAATTATCCTAGGGATAATGGTATTTCTGCCAGCAAAACCTCTTTTGCAACTACTCCTTATATCAGTCCTTCATTAGGCTAAGTCTACTACACAAAACCCCCATTCTCCCAACCTAATACTATGACATTTTCCCCACAGCCTGGCCAGCAAAATTTTTAGCATAGACTATGGTTTTACTGTGTAGAAAACCTAATAATGCTTAGGGAAAATAAATCAGCGGCAACACTTTAACCCTAAGTATCCAGTCTACAGCTCAAGGCTCTCTCTGCAAGAAATGAAGGGACCTATTTTCAGAGTAAAACTTGAGCTGGGATTTGAAATACAGAGATCCATAAAATTCAGGGTAGTCTTCCAGTTGCAAACTGCACAGGCCACAATGTGGGCCATGTAAGCAGCAAGGACGAAGAACAAAACTGGAGTGATTATATGCTGTCCCACAGGCTAACACCAAGTACTTTTTGTATATGAGGTCAGATGCAGGTAACACCCTCTATAAGGCAACTCTACGTGGCAGATGTATGTAAATACATCAGACAGAAACAAAAATGAAAGTTCTGATGTGAATTTCTACTCTAATCTCAAAACATATAATCTTTCAACCATACCACAGCAACTGCACAAGTAAATGCCCCAGCGATTACATGCTCAGATTGAAGTGTAGCTCTTCCTTGAAAACACATTATATAAAATGGATGCAGTAATCAACTCTGCTGCTGCATCAGTGTATTCACAAGTATCTGCTTAATTGTCTACACTTTTACTACATTTCACTCCTTTAGCTCTGCAGAGCAAATGTGCTAAGAAATACTAAGTGATGGCATAGTTCTCACCACCTTCAACAGTGCAAGAATGACTTGCTTCCTTCTTCATGATTGCTGGTTATCTAGTAAGATCTAAATGTCACAGATAAACCTATGGAGAAACATCCAATAACCCTTAAGCAGAGATCGACAAAGCTTCCATTAAATGCTAGCAGGAACAAAACTGACAAATGTAGAAAGAGAAACCATATTAATAAACCTGTGGAGGAGACAGATATCAGAAAACTCAGAAATGACAGCAGAAAGAAAAAAGGCATTTGAAAAATGTTTCATGCTTCCAGAGAGGATACAGGCTTGAAGGGTATTGGCAGAAAGGAAGAAAAGAGAAAATAAGTCTGTACTGAGCTTTTAATCTTTCCTTAATTGTACTGAGAGTCTCCAGCACTATCCCTAGAGAGAATTAAGCATAAAAGACTAAGTTACTCAAACAAGTTCCTTTATAACAAGTCCTTTCAGAACAGCATGACTTCTTTGAAGGACTCAGTTTCTGAAAGATTAGGTCACACAAAAATCTTATTGCAATGCATATTTTTATTACGCTAAACCAAAATTTTACCTGATTCCACTAACCTGCACTCAGGAATATGTGGATAGGGTTCTGTGGGAATTAACAGAAAGAGTTTGTTTGTCTATTTTGCTTAATACTTCGAGAAAATTGTTTGCACTGGCAGTCAGAAAAGATATTTTTCAAAGGTCAAAAGAGTGGTGGTATGCAAAATTAAATAGAAATTACTCGGGAAATGGTCAGAGGTTTAAATGACCAGCAAGTTGAACTACATCAGTAAGTACTAAATGCAGGATAGCAATGTTTCACTTTAAATGCTTGTTATTTATCACCCTCAAAGAACTGTTACATAAGCCTGGCTTAAGGCTATGTACAGCATCCAGAAAGAAAAGAGTATTTTATCAATATAATTTGAAATTAACAGGTAAAGTTCATTCAGAAGATATAAACTGTTATTTGTGAGTTTTAGCTTTCTTTCAACTTCTTCACTTGGGATTTAACTGAGAAAGTATTTTAAACAGAGTTCAGAGGAAATACACACTAATGGTTGTATCTAATCAGGCATGGGATAAAGGATAAAGAAACTGAGCCTTAAGCACTACACCAGACTAATGGTATGAATCTATGTATTCTGCTGAACCACTGATTTCAGCAACAGTCTGTAACAGAAATACTAGATGAAAACTCAAATTTTGTGAACATCCAATTCATGACATGGTTCCAAAATACACGGAACACGTGGCTTAAAAGGCAACAACATCTTACGTGGTGTTCTTCAGTATTTGTGGCATAAAAACTATTCACCAAAAGAAAAATATTTATCCATACGCAGACTTGCTTCCATAAATCCCCTTGAGATTTAAACATTTCCAAGGGCCAGCAGGCCCTTTCACATTCCTGGTGAACAGATTTCTAGGAATTTTGTAACTCACTGAACTAATGGAATTTGAGCAATACCCACTAACCCTGAGAACTGTAACTGTTGGAGTCTTATTGCTCTGACTGGAAAGAGGATTGATTCAAAAGCCAGCACATGGACTATTTGGGTTTTTTTAAATCACTTTCTTTTCTTGATATCCGGGACTGGCCATAATCAGCACAGATGACAGGTCTAGCCCTGTAATTCTTATTCTCTGCCACAGGAGAGATATTCCACATTTAGGTCCTAGTTTTCTGTATCTGCCTTTTTAAGTGTACCTCAGGGATGCCTAGAGTTTGCAAGGCTTTGATATGATTTCCCTCAGCACAAGTACTGGGCTGACCATTGTGTTAAGCACCTCTGAACTACTGAGCCACAAAATCATTTGAGTGATTCCAGCCTCTTGCACTCACACTGTTTCAGTTGTGTCAGTGGGTAGAAACTGTTACAGAAAGGATAAAGCTAAAGAGAACTGAACACTACAGCCACCAGCCTGGGCTGCATACTATACAAGGAGAAGAAAGCAATTAGTAATTACCTGGGTTGAAATCTCACAATGCTCATTGATTTCAATATGGTAGTGATTTACCATGGATGAAAAGTGGGGAGGAACCAGGCTAACGTTTCTAATAATCACTGAACTCTGATTATGACCAGGAAAAGACATCTATGAGAACTGTACTATCTAATGTAAGCAAAGGGTACTCTTCTTTTCAGCCCATTTATTAATTCATATGTCTAAACAATTCATAATGTCTGAGGTTTAGCTTCTTTTAAGTTGCTGAATGCCCATTCAAGAGAGTACTTACAAGGAATAGAAGAATTTACATTTCATTAAATAGGACCTGTATGTTTCATTACTCTTTAAAATGTTCACTTTCATGTAGCAAAATATTTTCACAAAATATTTTATAACTCCACCAGATTGTGGGAATAAAAAGGAATAATACTATGATACAACAGCCTTGCTTTCAGCTTGTGTTAATCTGTTTAAGATCATCCACTGTCATAAAACTCACAGTCAAAGATCTCTAAATTTTTTTCATGCTGACAGGTTTAAGCTAATGGATTTTTAAAATGTCAATATTAAAACATATCCATTGATCCAAGAAATGGTATCAGATAATTTGCCTCACCTATTATATAGTACAAGCAGGAAGCACCCACTGAAAAGCAGAATGCAAGCACACACTCTCTATACCAATGCCTTGGACAAACACAAACACTTGTATCAATTGCTGTAAAGCAACAAAAATCTCAAGCTTCTTAAAGGCTTACTATATTTCTCAATAACCTGGGACAAACAGTAATAATAGATACCTCTTGTGTAAGGAAGAAAAAGTACAACTCATCTGAAAAGAGACAAAGGACTGAGATGATAACACCAACCAGAAGATCAGAAAGGCTCCACCTCTGAAATAACCCATTCAAATACAACCCCACAGTTGAGGATGGTCGGTGTTAAATGCAGAAGTTGAGAAGTGTAAGCAAAGCCCTATGCAGCTGATCACTTTGGTATCCACTTCAAGGCAGGAAAGGACACAACTAGAACCAAAGCTCCAGGCAATCTGACACAGAAGCTTGACAAGGCAAATCTAAATTTGCCTCGTAGCATATACACTCACAATGCATATTAGATACATAGCAGATTATATATGCACACATATCTGAAAAAACATAATTCTGTTAGGCTTTTTTATTCTCTCTCTAGAGGAGAATGAGACACATATTTGATAGTAAAAAGTACATCTGGGAAAAAAGCCAGAATCTTTTTTATAAGCTTCAAATGTTATGATTCTTCTGAAAGACATTTTTACTTAATAAAAATGAACTAATGAAAGACCAGAAGTTTGTTTCCTGAAGTAACATTCATAGCCTCCCAGTTGTGTATTGCAATATATGTTTTTGCCATTTAGCACATCATGCTTAGAGATACTACATTTAATAATACAATCTGCTGAGGATGAAAAGCATTTTCTTTGCTAATAAAAAAGCTGGTTATAGAAAGTGCAAGTTTGGCACTAAAGCTTCCAAGAAAAATTGCAGCCTGAAAAACATCTGCAGAGTTTAAGTGTATACATTTGAGTTTGTCAGATGTTCTTCTGTAATTTAAATATTTTAAGAATCAATCAAAATACTTTATTTCCCTGGAAATTGGATGAATTCATATTTTTCAACTTTACCTCTAACCATGATAAAATTTGAGAAAACCAATAATGGCATTACTTAACAGGGAGACTGACATGCTTTCTTGATGCTTCGATTCTTTTTTATTCAAGAAACAATCTCAAATAAATCAAGATTTCTGCAATATTATTTAAGACCTTTTGAAGTGCTAATGAACATATAAACATTTATATCGACTGTGAATAAGAATGACAATATATTTTTGCACAGTATCTGGTATAACAGGATTCAACAGGGGGTTCAAGCAGATGGTCATTATTACAGTGATACAGAATAGCACCTAAGAGAAATGCCATGGTAGGATGGTTTAAGAGAAGTCACATCTACACAGTCCTATTCCACCTCTGCATGGTGACCAGTGACAGTCACAAAATGTCGCTTTCAAAACAGATTCAAAATAAATCAGGAGACTGAGGTGCAAATCAATTGTAGGGATGACACACCAGTAAAGTTTGTTGCAGAGAGACACAAGGAAGGATCAAGGCCTTTCCAATCAGCTTGTTATTTTTCAATATTTTCAGTTGCTTAAGAGGTGTCTGAAGTGCCAGTGACTGTCACCTTAAACCAAGGATAACAACAAAGAAGGGGACACTCAGTTAAAACTAATTGGATCTTCTCCAAGAATTCTGCCTCATTGACAATACTGAATATCATAACAATGGCACAGCAAATAATCTGAAAGAGAGCAGACAATTATTGATTATGAATTTTTCAGTCACAATGCCATTATTTAGCAAAGGATTTATCACAGCAAGACTCTACCAAAACACTTGTACACTTTCATCAGTACCTATCACGCCAAGAGAAATGCTGCATTACTGAAGAGAAAAATCTTGTTCCTAGATAAGCTTTTCTAACAGCCAATAGCCATGAAGGTTATCTTACGAGACAGACTGCCATAAACAGTGTTCACAAAATCTGCATCTATTCTTAAAACAAGAAGTGATTAATACAACCAAATCAAAGCAGCAGTTGCCGTGCTGGTATGCTGACAAACATGGCTAGTTCTGATGCATGTTTGGCTACCAAGGGTTAAATGCTGTGTCATGCTCATTTAAATCTGCTCTACCAGGCAAAGCATCACTTGTTAAAATTAGAAATGTCTGACAAAGCAGAGCAAGAGGAAGAAGAAAGCATATCATGAAGATGATCAAAACCAATGTAACAGCAGTACTAAAGGCCAGAATCTGCTCCCATCTAACTCCTTGTGTATTAAATTAGTTGTGTTGTATTCACTTGAAATATGTTCAATTCATACCAACAAAACCGGGACCACTATCTATCACTTTTTCTTGGTATAATAACAATTCTGGAATCTTTCCCTACTATTCACATGCTTTCCCAGTATTAATACAAGGTATGAAGGTGGGATATTAGCTATTTTCACAGCTTTGCTCACATCTAGCCAATTCTGTGTTTACTGTCATACTCTAAATATGGGCACAGGGATTTTTTTATATTCCTCCTCCGTCCATGTGTTCCTACAGGAAAAAAAATCTTGCCTATCATCACTTCATTTTTCAGTGTCTCTCACACTAGCTCTGTGTCTTTGCATAAAAATTTATATTTCTCATCAGCTGAGAATTGCAGACAACATAAGGCAACAGATTTCACACACTCGGGTCCTTCTGGTGCCTTAAGTTTTAGCTTTTATATTTTTCAGATCAGTACTCCTTTAGTGCATAACTCTAAAACTTCACAGCTACTTAGCCACTGTTCTCCCATTTTATTCAGACAAAACCATTTCTCTCTAGGCCTGAAACTCAAAGACACCTCACTTTCTCAGGCACCAAAAAAGGTAAAAAATAGTGAAGTAGGGGCAAACTGGGGGAATGTGACTCCATTACCTGAAGCTGTAATTGAACAATTAATGGATATGCAAATAGACCAAACTTATATCTATCAAAAAAACCTGTGATGGTCATCCATCTTGGGTGTAGTCTCTGCAAGACTCCTGCACTGCCCAAGGTGTACCCTTTGAAGGCCTTTCAGTAAATACCTACCTTTACTCTTCAACTCTGTCTAGCCTCTGTTCTAGGTAGCCTCTCCAGGCATCACTTCCACATCTCTCTTCTGTGTTGTATTCTGTATCTGATAACATGGAATAATTCTTCCCTGTTCTGACAAGATGGCTATTTGGGTCGTTGGTGAAGACAGTATTCCAGGTACATTGAAAATGCAGGCTACCACAATTTGATCACTTTTACATTTCTCAAATAAAATCCCATTAGAGAGACAAATCATCAAGGAATCATTTGAGCAGTCAACGGAGAGAGTGCCATCAAGCGGGTAAAGACAGCTGAGTGTTCCATGACCACCTTTTTATACTTTTGTGGGTCTCCAAGCACTTCACTATTTTAAATCACATGATCACCCATCCAGCAAAGCTAAATATTCTGTATTTTATTAACTGTAGTTTTATACCTCTACTATGTTTGCCTATGGGAAATCAGTAAATCAGGGCAGAGACTTCTGCAATTGATTACTGGGCAATAAATGGGCAGAGTGGTACACCATAAATCAAGGTGATAGTTTAGGGGCTGGACATTAATCTGATTTTTTCTTTGAGTCCCCCCTTCCAATATTTCATTTCTCAGATCAAATTTAATCTCTCACTCAAATGAACTGGAAAGAATTTCTGGTATGGAATACTCATTGGTAAAAAGGTTTATTAGAAAGTACTGACATTTATGTGAGATTCCTAATACTCCTTAAACATGCTAAGGTGTTCAGGAGCCTACTAGAGAAAGAAGCAAGAACATTCTCATGTAACAATGCAACGTGTATTTTCCAACAGCCTAAGGCAAAGAAAAGGCTGCCTCTCTGAAGTGCTGCCTACTGCATTACATTGCAAAACACCACACAAGATGCAATAACATCCTTTGATAAACCATGCACTTACAATATGACCAAATGGATAAAAACAAATTAAAATCCTTCCATATTTATTTTCATTAATGTATTTTTACAGTGCCTTCGTAATTCCTACTGCCATAATCCCAGGACATAAAATGAAGCATAAAATGACATTATGCCTTGATATGAGAAGTGTGATTAGACATACCTTAAAGCAACAAACTGATATTCCACACAAATATACGGAAAGCGGTGGTCCCAAATCTGATGAACTTAAGCCTTTTTCAGAAACCCCATAAAACAGTGCTACAGCATCCTCTTTCATACATGTACTTCCTACATCTACAAAAAAACTTTCTATTTTGACAGATCTGATTTTAAACTAGCTCATTAAAACCTAGCGCTCACAGTGCTGAGAAAATGTAGTAAGAAAGCTGCTTCTCCCAAAGCTATCATTACAGAGCAGTTCAGTCTGCTGAGGGCTACTGAATTAACAGCAGATAGGCAAAAGCAGGAAGCAAGTTACACTATGGTTTATCAGTTTACAAGATGTGTAAGTGCTGCTGACTAGGAATTTAAAAAAAAAAAATCATTCTGACCTTACAAGGGCCAAGTCTCCCTCTCTCCAAAGCCACTGTATAACGAAGTAATAGCTGCTCTTCATTTACTCAAGTGTTTCTCAAGACATGTTCAGTTAACTTCTAACACAGTCTTATTCAAAAAGAAAGGAAATTGGTTATTTGTATGTTATCCAAGGAAGGCTGAGTAATACACTGTGGTAGGAAAGACCTCTAAAAATAAGTCACCTCTCAGCAGATTCACTCCCTTCCTGTCTGGGTTTGAATCAGTTTGCAACTGCGTGAAAGGACAAAGCTTGAGGATGAACTATGGAGAACTTCTGTAATGATCACGCTGCTCAAATGTATTCATTTCCCTCCTGTTTAAAAGAATCCAGTTATTAGGCGTGGAGCAAGGTAGTGACCCAACAGGATGTGCGTGACCAGAGCTCCTCACGTGTTTCTTCTGCTTTCATGTTTATTTTTGGATATATTTTCCTTTGTGCTTTGAAGTAGTTTTTTCGGGTAAGGTAGCTAGCACTACAATCACTTATAAATGCTAAGGAAGGAAAGCAAGCCCTCATCAACACAAATAGTATTTTTTCCTACAGATTCATAGAGCATCTTGGAAGTCTACAGTGTTGTAACAGTAATGAGTTACTTTTTCTCATGTTTGTTAGTGCTCTTCAAATACCAAAGCCAGGGACAATCGGTGCATCACCAGTGATTCCCATAACCTCGAAGTTGCTCATCAGGGAACAGTGTTCAGCTGTGTGAGAATTCAATGTGAGATTTCATCATCTTTAATCTGTTGTATAGCATTGATAGACAACGAGTCTCCAAGGATGAGTAAGCAGAGAAGATCAACAGGTGTTCCCCAACAGGATGCTACTTCAACAGACACAGTCACTAGAGAAAAGACTGGCCCACTTTAACTAGTAATTGTTGTTATCAGGACAGTGTCATTTGTTTTGACCAGCATCCTCTGACTGACAGAAATGGAGGTCACAGAAAATCCTTCTGTACTTAAATGGCTGACAGAATATGGGCCTGCAGGTATTAGAGAAGGCATCTTACTGTATTTTTGATAAAGAATATCCTATTTTTTCCTCAAAGCATATTTCAGTTGATAAAACTGACAGACTAATACTGATAAAAAAAAGAAAGAAGTCAGTTTAGTAGTAGCTATCTCTTTCCTTCAGGTATAAACCCAACTACAATAATACTCATAGAAATTAATACCTTTGCTGTATATTGTGCATTAAACACATTAATAAAACACATCTAATCTGGGAATCATTCTACCAATAAAATTGCTTCTTATAGCAATACAGCTAATACAGGATAAGTTACTCTTCAATTTAAACAAAACTCAGAAAAGTCTGCAAATTCACAATATGAAATTTCAGAGATCCTGAAAATTCTTTCTAAATTTAGGAATAATTCAAATAGATAATCTTTCTCTCAAAATCTAGTTTCAAGATATATATTAAAAGTTTCACAAGCAGCATAATGGATATGTATTTGTCTTTCAAAGAACTGTGTAGATTTGAGGTATAAAAATATTTGTTGCAAATGTGAACTTCATCAGTAGGCTTCAGTATTAAAAAAAAATTAGTGTTAAGAAGAACACTTCATAGCTTTTAGTCCTAGCATTACAGACTAGAAGAACACTTCACAGCTTTTAGTCCTAGCATTTCAAATTAGTTGCACAGTAAATTAAAGTCAATACTGAATCAATTTCTGTGGGTTCATTTTCCAAGATTACATTCACAACCTAAAAATAAGAAAAAATATTTAAAATTGCAGTATTGGGTTTTCTTTCCTGTAGGCCAAAAATCCTTATTTGGTTAACAGAGTTTTGATTTTCCCTTTCCCTCAAAACTGGGAAATAAAGTAAATTCCCCGAAAAATTAATTTCTTGGGGGAAAATAAACAAATGAAAAAATAACATATATTGTATTTTTGCACTTCTATTATTAATCATAAAAATTCTACATACATAAAATCAGTAACCATTTTAAGAGTACTAACTCTACAATTTATTTAGGTTTTTCTTATACTACAGTATTACATTATTTTGGAATTACTCAACATTTTTTCCTGGATAAACAACTGCTTTTATGAATTAAATTCTCATTATGTGGAGAGTTGAAATTTGCCCACAGTAGATTTTAGCTTTTACAATATCTGGACTCTAATGAACTTACATTGTTGCCTTTCTCCATTTTTCCACAGTACCATATGTATTAAATACCTGTGATCCACTCTTGACTTAGTGTGGGTCCTCATCAAACACAATTAAAATCTGAATGACACAAACCAGTAACAGTCTCCTCATACAGACTTTGTCATAGCTAAGATATATGAACCTTAAGATAAGGCAGAAAGAACAATGCAGCATCCAAAACATAAAAAGTCTCCCTTTAGGAAAGTATTTAGTTTCAGATAACAATAATATTAATAACAATATACTACTGCTGCTATTGCTTGTATATTTTGGGGAAATTTTCTTACGTAATTTTCCATCTATTTTAAACATTCTCTGTTTATGATATGTTAGCAGTTCATGCAGACTATGGGATTAGCAGGTTGCAAGGAAATAAATATTACCTTGGAAAAATAGACAACTTTATTATATCTGAGACCAACCAGCAAAACTGTATTTCATTGAATAATTTTCCACTCACTGAGAGCACAGGGAAAACCTCTTTGAAAGAAAGCACACCAAAATATATGAGAAGTTCACTGCAAAATGGCACAAAAGGCAAAGAAGCACCACGATCTAAACTGTGGTCTATGACTGACACCTGCAGCATTTGTGATGTGTTCCACTGCCCAATTTCATAAAAGCTGCAACACACAAGATGTGTGCTAAAGTACCTATGATCACTCCAGTACCTCCAACACATACCACCTTCACCAAAAGCATCTATCATCAAAAAACTCAGCAAAATCATCAAAAGTGCTAGAAACAAAACTGTATTAGTGATTAAAGGGCAAACGATGTTGAAATGTTTGTTTTAAAACAACTTTAAATATAAGATTGAAAAATTTTTAAAAGGGAAACTCCATGCCCCCAGTAATCCTGATAAGGGAACAACAATCTCTGAATGCTTAGCAGGAAATTCATATGCATAGGAGAAATGACTGTGCTTATGCCAATTAAAAGTGAAGTTTTTAAAAAATGTTACCAGAGAAACCAAAAATTGGTTTTATTCCTCCCATCATTATCTTGTAAAGCACTATCTACATTATCAAATTTCTGACCACTGGCAGGTGCTGCATATGTTAAAACAGATGAGACCACTGGCATATTTAATCTTTTCAAGCTAAGGCCTAAAACTACACTGCAGCTGCTGTAGTGAAAAAAACACTGAACTGCAAAAAAAATATTGCCTCGTCAAATTCTTCAAATTTGCCACAAAACTTCAGTAGCATTTTAATTAGCTGTAGAAGTTGCCAAAAGACAGTACAGATCCTGGCTATGCAATTCAAAGAATGATATCTGATATTGTCAGGGCATTCAATGGCATGCATGTCTCACACACAGTGGTCTTTCATGCCTTGGTCATGCTGCACCATTAACTACGCTCAAGGTAACACACTCGTAGGCAAGAGATGAAAGTGCCGTTTCCTCCATCAGTGTAGACAGTTGTGGATTTGACTTTTTTTTTGATACTGACTTTAGAACTGCTTTGTCTCATGCTTTAGGACAATTATTTGGAGTATAATACTGCCCTTCCTCAGGAATAGAGAGAAAAAAAAATCCATCCATCTTGCAGTTAGAAGCTGAACTAAAATGTTAAAACCAGCACCTATTTCTTAAATACCGTTAGTGTCCCCAGACCTGCAACTTTAGGACAGTCACACCATCTGGCAGCTCTGCACAACACCTACACTTATACAGTCACCATTTCAAACAAGCTGGCAGTATAAATTGGCAATAGTGTAGGCCATGCCAAGAGGATGCCTTCCAGTTCCCACAACAGTTTTCAAACCAAATATAATGCTTGCAAAAATGCAAAGTTCAGTAACTTTCTGCAGCAACATATTAATGAAGTCTTCTCTGCATGGATACCAAAGTATACAGACTATAGAATGAAGAACCTCAGCAGTATGTTCTCCACAAAGGAAAGTTTTAAGAGAATTCACATGTAATCAGTAAGTTATTTTTAAGTGATCTTGATCCATATGCAAATTTTAAACCCCTTACAGCTGGTGATGAGACAGGGGTAGAGGAGAATAATTTAAAATTTCAGAGCACAGTAAGAACAGACTTGCCTCATAAATGCGGGCAATAAAAGCAAGGCTAAGAGAGCAACACCTGCAGTATACAAATAAATTCTACCAGAAACTTCACCTACGTTATTTCATTACAAGAGGCCCACAAGAAAGAAATACGGGAGTATGTAATCATACATCATATGAAGCACTAAAGAGAAGTAAAAACTTACTTTTTTTTCCAAACTAATTCAAAAAGATTATACTTTGCTTATGATATGTCTTCATACTATATTACAAACACTTTCAAGGTCAAGTCCTTTTTTTCTGCATTAACTGCAAATAAATCTGAACTTACCTCCCAAAGTGCTTTGAAGTCCTTCTGCTCAATTCGAAGGAGCTCACTATGTTCCCTGGTAACAATGGTAGCATGGCGAGGAGTGTTATCCAGAATGGACTCTCCAAAAGCAGTTCCTATTCCAAGAGTGCATATTGTCACAGCATCCTTTGATTCAAAAAAAAGGACACATTAAATATTTCAGAATGTTTTGAGAGTCTTTGTGTCATATTTTCTAATAGCATTGCCTTGAGATTCTTCAGCAATCTGCTTAAAAAGAAAATTAAGTGTCAACAACAAAAAAATCAATATGCTGGTAAACAACATGGGAAGCTTTAATGTGGAAACAAGTGGGACTTCTGTTTTCTATGATCCTCAGTTGAGTTAGACATTTCTGAATGCAAAGCTGAGAAAAAATGAATCACTTTCACCTTTATAAAACGGTGTTCATCTATCTCTAAACACTGCTGTGATGATGAGATCTTCAGAAATCTCAGAGGCAATGAGAAGGTAACTAGAACTCGAAATGCAATCTCGAACTAGAACTTCTGTCCTACACAGGCTACCCTCACCAGAAAAAGAAATTCGTCTGTTATGTTTTCGGTTATGCAAACAAAACTTTCAATTATAATGTCCTCTTGTATTTGTATTATTATTTATCTTCTTGTATTAAAAAAAATATTTTCACATAAACCAGAGATTTCAAGACAATTATTAAAATTCAAACAACTGGAAAAATTGTATCCATGTACACAGCAATAACAAAGTCCCAAACGAGCAGCGAAGTCCACTTCAAAGGAGTCTATATGAGCACATGCCATTCCAAATGATGTGTAAATGAATCTCCCTTGGCCAGGAACTCCTCTGTAGTAGTTCCAATAAAAATTATAAGCTATTGCAGAGAAAAAAGTAGCCATTAAACAACTTGCTGAATGAAAATCTTTAGATAAACATTCTATTTTCAGCTCACAAGTTGCTTTGTTCCTCATCACAGGCTTGAAGCTGAACACTCATATGTTTTTTCTGAGATGGGCCTTATCTGACTGACTGTTAGGTAATTTAAAATATTAGCAACAACTTAAAAAATGTAAAATCACACAAACAGTACTTAACAAAGGAAATCACATATGCATACAGACAATTATACATAAACATATAAAAACACACGCTAACTTTACTTGATGCCACATGAGAAGTATAGTGTAATTCTAAAATGTAGGATTCATGCAACATCTACAAAAATCAAAGCAGAAATGTTTGTTATCGTTGTGGCTGATGATCCAGGAGAGATGCATGAGTGTGTTTCAGCATCATTCTCTGTTTTTAGAATTTCAATGCCTTCCTTTCGTGCATCTAGTAAGTCATAACAGGCAAATGTTATTAAGACAAAGTTAGTAGCTTTGTAATTGCAATACAAAGACAAACGCCCATAATAGTCCAGTTCCCTGAACCATAGCAAATTGCTCTTACACAGATGTTACCATATAAAATTGTGTGTTCAGGAAAACAAAATCAATTACGTCTCAGAGAAGATCTAGGAAAAATTCACCAGTTTTCAGAAATAAACTTTCAAGGAAGTCAAGTAAGAACAAATTTTCTTTAAAAGAAAGAATATTTGGCAATGAACACCTAGGCACCTAAACAGACATCTATATAAACACACACTAACACACTTTATACACTGACATCTGCCTTCCCAAGCTTACATGTCAGACCTGAAACACTCTATGCATGCCACAATACTCACAATGGCGTTCAAAGGAGCGACAAAGAAAATGTGCCTACTGCTCACACAAAATTTCATCTCCAGATACCCAATACATTATTCTCAATCCTATTTTCAGAAAGTTCAGATAAAAGAGCTCTGTTCAGGACAGGACAACCGAACAGCCTGGCATGAAAGAAACTTTTCCTGTAGATGGATCATTAACATTGTTTACATCTAAATTCTTTCTCACTCCCTCCCCTCCCTTCAAAAAATAAAACTCATTTTAAACATTTCACCTTCTCTGACTGTTTAAAAGCCTAAAGAATAATCTTTAATGACAGAACAGATAGGAAAAGAAAAAAGCATCAGTGCTGGTCAAGAAATTACTTTATAAGATAACTTCTGATGAGGCAATTGTTAAGCTTAAGAAATAAATTAACACTGTGGGTTGTTAGGTCAAGAGGCTGGAATGGTCCTATCTACATTCACTAAAGGAAAGTCCAGATTTCCATTAAGTTCTTTCAGATTTTTTCCCCCAGCCATCACAGTTCTCCACAGAGATGCAGTTTCACAGCCAGCTGGGGTGCAGACCTATATGCCTTCATGGAGGCTTCGGAGCCCCATTTTCTAGCTACCCCTTGTTTACACATCTCCAGCCTCCTGGGAAATCTGCTGTGTTTCCTATTACACCTGTTAACCTCACACTCAGCAATCTCCTGCTGTTCAGTGAAGACTTCAGGAGGATTGCTGGCAGCTCAAAACTCAGTTTGCTGTTCCCCTCTACAATCCCAGAAGCAGCAGGGGGTTCTAGGGGCTGGTAACCAGCTAACACTCACACAGCTATTTAAAAGGCCGCATTAGAGACCTAGAAAAATGAGATTGCTTCAATTGCTATCTGTCCTCTGTACACACTATAAAACAGTAGCATTCAAACCACAGGCTGTTTGTGTGTTCAGTTTCACTGACTCTTACTGCCACATGAGACACATGCAGGGAAAGCATTCTTAAACCTTTCCCTCACTCCCTCATCAATCTAAAACATTATTGAATTTGCAAGACCATTTTATGGACTGGATGAGAATCAGAAACAAGGCTCTGCTTTATTCCCTTCCCCACCATCTCAATGATCATCCCATATCCTCCTCCTTGACTTGTGACTCCTTCTGTTTCTCAACCTGGCAAACATAATTTTTGTACTGTGTGCAAAAGAAATCATGGTGTCAGAAAGAGAAATGAAGAAAACAGGAAAAAACATTACTAGTGCTAGGTTCAAAGGGATTGGGGATGTTTCTTTGAAATTTTAGTTTGTTCAACATTTTGAGTTTATAAGGGAACTGATATAGCTAGATTGTTTTTGATTTCAGCATTTTCCTACACCTTGCATCTTTATCTCACCTCTGCATCTGTGTCTCTCCAGGACATCATACTATCTCCATGTTTAACTGGAGTTTTGCAAAAGCTGGCATTTCGGGAAGTTTGCTTATTATTATTTTGACATAGTTCAGTTTGTCCTCAGCAAAAATTTCCTTTTATAACAGTGAAAAAGGATATACATGAAAGTAAACTACGAAGTGATTTTTCTGTTCCATTACCTTCATTTGAGTATTTCAGCCATTCAGACAAGAAATCTTTATCAAACTATTTCTAACGATAACACAGAAATACCTTCTGAACACACTAAAACTGCAGTTTGCAAACATATGTTACGCCATCCTCTTTACAACAAGACATGATTATTTGCTTTAAGGAGGCATTATGCTTCTACAAAACTGAGCAGCTTCTCTTCTAGTACCTAATTAAAATATGTATGGTTCAGATTAACTGTACTGTAATACCACATTCATTATTTCCATACCTTTCTAGCTGATCTTCTAAAATCTACCTGCAATATCTTGGATGTTTTCCTACATCACCAGGCAGAGAGAAGTGAAATGATTTTTCTATATTAACTTCCAATAAGCTTAGTTCAAAACCAAAATTAGCAACCGCAACACTGGATGGAGCTCAGCATGAGCTAATATACTCGGCTTCTCAGCTTAGTACATTAGTTCAGCCAGTCTCTGTGTTGCAATGGGTACAGCAGTTCTCATGTTCAAACTAAATAATTTAAAGCTAGCTTAGGCATATTTATACTGCTAACTACAGTACAAACCTATGTCACAACTTCACATAGGTTATCTCCAAAACACATAATGGCATTTACATGCTGAAAGCAGTATTGCAAGGACTACCCTGTTTAAATCCCTTTCCTTGAAGCCACTTCATCTTATCACATAACTCTTTTCTCCTCAAAGAGCTGTGAAATTCTTCCATTTCTTACATGAATATCTGAACCTCTTTCTTCACAGTCATTCTAAGCAACCCCACTAACTTATCTAGCTTCTCATCCCCAGCCCTCTGGGTCTTCTTACAGCTGACACTGCTGTACCATCCAAGTACTCACAGCTGCTCCTTTAAAGCTTTTCTAAAAAAGGCTAATTGTTTGTTAAGTCAATGTCCTTGTTCAGTTTGGTCAGTTCTTAAAAACTGACCTGCTTAAAAAACTCCACCACAACACAGGCAAGACAAGCTGGCAATAGGCCCCAGCACACACTATGATTCAGCTGGCAAAATACAGCAAAACTGCAGATAAAATTGCTATTTGGTCTTCGTCTTTCTTCTCTTCATCCCTTCACAGCTTATCGGAAGAATCTTTGGCATAAAAGACTCTGAATCTAATTCAGAAAAACACAGTGTTGCAGAATCTGACAACAATGTAACACAATGTAACACAACAATGATACTTTTGTCACAGTGCATTTATTCCCAGCTTTATTCTGAGACATTGTCAAGAGTCATCCTTAGACTGCTCATCTTCAAAACAGAGTTCAAAATAAAACATACACAAGGCAGTCAGCAGTGTTTTTAAGACAACACCAAACCAGGAATATCTCTAAGAGAAACTTCTATTACTAGAAGTTACTATTCCTAACATTTGGTAGGCAACAATAAAATAAAAATGAAATTCAGAATCTGATCATAACTAAGGGTAAAGACCTCTTTCTGATATATTCTACAGAGGCTGCATTTTTTATTTATTTTGAAGGTAACTATGTTTTTCTATGACTTTTAAATACAGTATTTATCAGGGTATTTGTTACAAACAAGCTGAGGCAAGACCAAAACAGTTCATTACAGTTACCTCTGGAATTCACAGTGAGACGTTTTCACCTTAGAAAAAGTCCTTTTCGGTCTCTTCTTGACTGTTGAATACCCAGAAAAATCCATAAATAGTTTGCACAGACAGCAGACTCCACTAAGGATGTACTGGATGAGTAACCCTGTCAAATCTCTGTAGCTATTCCAATGGCAAATAAAATTACCAGCACATTTACCACCTCGGTGGAACAAAAACTAACATTAACAGCGAATTTTTGTCTGGCCAAATTCTTTAAAACAGGTGTGTATTAAATAGTCGAACACGATTTTCAAAGTATCCATTTCAGCGCCGAGCACTGCCCGCACAGGGGTTTGTTTTGTGTTCTAACATTGCCCTCTCGTGACAGAACACAGCTTTGCAGGCAGAAAGGATTTTTCCAGAACAGTATGAAAGCAAGGCTTTATGAGGTCGTAAATATCTGCCTGTCTCTATTAAAGCCCTTAAAACAACAGATGTAATAGTTCCTGTTATTATAATATCAAATAATAGCTAATATCAATGTTTCTGTCTACATAAATTCTCAACTTGGTCCTAATCAGTATTACTAATATTTTCTGAGAGAAATCACAGGCATCGACATTAGTAAGCTGTTGTGTGGCAAGACTTTACGTGAATTAATACCTTACTAGCTACACTGAAGTTCTGATCCATTAGTACATCAAGATTTCATTTCTAGTGCATGAAATGTTCCTACATGCCTCTGTAGGAACAAAGGCTATTAAGACATTTTTAGTAGGGACCAAGTGCACAATAATTCACTGCACGTCTATCTCTCCCATTAAACCAACCACCAAAGGTGACTGTACAGAGAGGTAGCACATGGTAGCTGTTACACAATGCATTAATTCCTAGGCTTGGTGAAATTTAAGTTTCCCAAGTAGAGAGATAAACACCTAGCAGAAGTGGGACTCATATATTTTTAACCAAGAGAATTGATTTTCTGTATTTACATTAACACTGTAGGCATCATCATATAATTGTAGGATAATTCAAGCTGCAAGAAAACTCAGGAGGTCATCTAATACAACTTCCTGTTTATCTGAAGTATTAAACAGTGTACCAATTAATTAGTCACCTCTAAAGACATTTTAACCAATAGGAACCTAAATACCAAGTTAGCTTCTCTCCTACTAGGAAAGACAGAATAATCCTGTACTTTTACATGAGTCTACAAACTTCTAAACTCAGGTAAACATCTGTCTTTCTCCAGCTCTGCTGGAAGTTTCTCATTAGCATTAGTGCCATTTATGGTATAATAGTAACAGCAGAGCAATTAGTCATTATTACAACTGTGCAAAGGAACCCTTCTCTCCTGGGTGATGTGATTGGAAAATGTGCTTCAAGCATCCCTACACCTTAAGCACTGGTCATCCATTCCCAGCTGGGAGCACAATGCTGTCAACTGAGTGTGCCAGGGCTGCCCCAACAGCAACACAAGCGTGTTGCCTCTATCATCCGGGTTTGTAGTGAGCACAGCAGGCAGCGAGTGCTAGCAAGGACTTCAAGAATGACCAGTAGCACGCCAACAGGAAAGTACAGATAAGACTGGAACCACATCCAGGAGCTACAGGCAGGAGATGAGAAGGAGACCAAGAATGGACAAGGAGGGACACGGTATAAACACCAAGCTGGAGCAAAACCAGAGAAAAAGAAGGACATGGAATAAACACCAAGCTGGAGCAAAACCAGAGAAAGTGTTGGACTCAAACAGTATTTAAGAGTCCCCAAACATCAAAATTATCCAAACAGGAATGGTAAATGCATGGGCTGCCATCTTTTTGACAGTGAGGCTGTATTCTATGGCAACTAGGCAGTAGTAAGAATTCAGTCTGCTGTTTGTGCGAGAAGGAAATGTGAGGTAAAAAATAACTGCAGAATATAATTTCTAGAACTAGAATTCCATGAATTGTAGTTCAACACCTTCCTACTGGCAGGAAAATGAAGTTAACCTGAACAAGCAGAAAAAATATATTTACATTATATTCATTAAGAAACTAGTGTTCCATACTCCATCTAATGGAACAAATCAACACTCCAAAGAGATTCTTAATTTAACAACCAGATTGTGCAGATGTATTAATTTCTGAGTAAAGTGCATTGATTCTTCACAACAGCCTAGTGCCATCTTTTGGCAAACACCGGAAAATCCTGATTGCTTTAGACCGGCACAGAAAAGGGTCTCATAAGAGCCCAGTGCTGTTCCAAATTGTGACAATACCACTGACAGCCAGGCCATGCCAAGAATTGCTCAAATTAAGCAAATTATGCTCTCAATCAATCTCTACTTAGTACAGTGAAGAGGTTGCTAAAAATAATATGAAAGAAGTTCCTTTTGCATCTATCACTCCACTGCAGGAAGTAGAAAGACCCAGCACTCACACACTGTCTTGACTTGCATTCTGACCCAATTTCAATGGGGATGCAATGCTCAACAAAGTGAAAAAAATCCAATTTCTGCTGCGAGCAAAAAACTTTCCTCAACCAGCCAAACTTTGGGCAAAGAATACACCACTACCATCCCCTACTATTCAATCCAGGTGGGGAAAAAGGACAGTGGTCTCTAGCGGGTCCTGGGTAGCTATACTACTCATATGAAGGCACAACGAGTCCCTTATCAGAGGTACAACCCCATGCTGAGCTACATCATGGGACAACCACTGATCTCAAACATGGGAGCAGGGAATGGACAGGATGCCATCCCAGAAGACCAGGCTCACAGCAGCAAGTGCATGACTTGTCAGCATGACATTAGACAACGTGGATGGGAGACTCTAGGAGAAGTATCTCACTCTTTTGGATTTTTATTTACTCTAAATTTTATAAATCTAGGAACACCAAGGTACTGAGAAACCACTTTAAATTTGGGGAGAATTTTACTTGTTCTTCTATTTCTTAACACTGAATAGGTATTACCTATAGGCTTCTTGTCCAACATGGCAGCAGTTCCAACAGTCTGCTATTACTGCAATACTTCGCCATTTCTGCAGTGGAGACTGCATTATGCTGTTTTTAGACTGCACTGTCAGTGGGTTCACTTTGAACTTCCTGAACAAGAACTGAATTAAAATATTTCTAGGGAATCAATTAATAACTCTCCAATCTTTAGCACAACTTCAATGGCACTACTAGACAGAGGAGTCTTGTTTCACATTAAAATGTAGACAATTTCCAAAGCATTACATTTCAGTTTCTTGAAATCAATGGCATGATTTGCCTTCCTTAGACTAAGGACAACTGAGACTTAAAAGAGACTCAGAGAAACATATATATTCTTGTGATATGACAAAATATTTGTACAGAATGTGTCACTATCTACCTCACCATTCTTTCTTCCTAGTACTGACTGGATGGTTGCAATGAAAAATCTGTTTTACCTGGTGGTTGCTTGTATCAGACACCTTCACATCCAGTGATCCTGTGAGGACAGCATACCAGTTCGTCCCAATATCACCCTGGCGGAATACTGGAAAGATGAAATCTTGTAAATAAGAGCTAACACTTTAACTTTAGCAACAGTAATAAGCATTTTCTCTATATATTACTGCAATACTGCAGTCACTGCTGGCATTACACAATTTGCCATATAAGATTACTTATTTATTATTACAGTAATATTTCCAATTACATTGGAAAGCACATATTTAAGTAAACTAGTCAATACACTATGGAAACAATGAAAGCACATAGAACTGCTTCATTTTTCTCCCAGTTTGCTTCTGCTCTACTGTTCTCTTAGTTAATTAACCAACCAAAGAAACAAAACAAACAAGGAAAAAGGTTTTCTGAACAATGTCCCTTTGAAATTCATAATCTTCCAATGCAGACACAGCTACCACGAATTCAGTAAGAGTTCTGGCTGAACAGCAACTGCAAGACTTTGATGTCCAGGCATTCCAACTGTGTGATTACAGAGCATCAAAATCCCTGCTACTCTAAGCAAACCCCAGTGTTGCATGCCAGGTTTACCTGAGGTGTTTCTGAGACTTTACTAATACTACAGGTTTTCATCAGCTACTCACTCCCCTGCTATGCATGCCCATCACAGGACTAGCACTCATTTCCATCTCAGCTTCACAGACTAAGCACAGGTGTCCACCTGCATCTGGCCCATGGGCTGCCAGAGCAGGCACAGAGCTGTTGCACCCTGCAGCAGTTTGCAGCTCTGCAGGTCTGGCTTGTGCCAGCCAGGGTGCCTGGAAACCACACGCTATCAGTGATGTGCCTCGCTGATACACCTTTGCCCCTGACAGCACAAAGCACCAGCAAAAGCAATCAATAACACATTTGCAGGGGAAGAATAAGGCTTAAGTCCAATGATTGGCTTGTAATCTTTCAACAGAACAGTGGTAGAGTCTTACATCCAACTGTACACCTTGTTACCATAGAGTCACTACACACTGCACTTGTAGAGCAAGCAGCACTTTAGTCCTGCCTTGTCCCGTGACTGTGACTGTAAACATTCCACGGATTCTGCTCTCATCGATCTCCTAAAGACAATCTCAGCCTAACCCCCAAGTTTGCCTACATAAAATACATAACCATATGAAGCTGTCTTACATGTGATTCCTTTTTCCAGATGTTCATAATATCCACAGAGACATATCTGCTGGAGAAGGTTTGGATGAAATTTCTCAAAAGCTTTCACTTCTTTCAGTCGTGTGAATATTATATCTACATCTTCACTAGAACGTTCCAAAGGCCTGTAAGAAAACAAAAGACAACATTCTCAAGGACTTTATCAGAGAAACATCCCCACCTGCACGTGCTGTACTTACAAATGTTTGCATTAAACATCACACCATAATATAAACAAATTAAAATGCACTTTACAACTACATAATGAAATCTTTCCAAGACATCCTTGCAACTGCCCTTTATCAATTTGAGCATGATTCTTATCATTTCAACACAGGCAGTGTCCAGAAGCCCATCTAGCACCAAAGTCTTGATGCAGCATCACTGTAAAAGTATATAAGATGATACAGTCCTTATCCTAAAGAGCTTGGAACAATATATAGTTTTAGGTTTGTAAGAAAACATTAAAAAACAGATGTCCAAACACAAAGGAGGTCTGTGGAATCCATGCCCAAAACAGATGCTCTCTATCTGGCTAAATGGAAAGCATTAGATACCAACAGTACCTACATCCAAGCTTCTTTTCTGCATTTGACTGACAATAAACTGACTTTCCCCTTCTCACTTGCAAGGAAGAAAGACAACTTTATTAAGTATTCTCTCCCATTAAGTTTCTGTCTCTTAGTGTTGGACAAATTAAATATGCAAGCAAGAAACTTTATTTTTCATCGGTAACAGTCACAAGTTTTAATTCAAATGTTTAAAATATTTAAAATCTTTGACAGCAACACCTTTAAAAAAAAACATGATTTCAAAAAAATAAAATTGTAGAACTCTCTACAACAAAGTAGCATGCAGACCAGCAGTTCAGCAGGTTCAGCATATTACTACATATTTATGAAAATAAAGTTACATACTACAAATGTGATTATCAAACATTATGAATCAGCAGGTAAGCCAAAAACAAGCTGACAGCATTAGAAAAAAAAATTTTTATAACAGACTAAATGCAAACCGCTAAGAACAGAAAGAAACAGAATTTTCCTAGGACATCATGCTGGATCAGATGCAGAAATTATTCATGTATAAAGGCATAACAGAAAGAGAGACAACTGTTAGTAATCATTAGACCTATCACTCACTCAAATGTTGCTAGTTAATTTTACTGACAAAAATGTCCTTTTTGCCAGTTGATTGAGCTAATGATGAACAGAAGACACGTAGCTACAATGAACAAAGACTAAGTGCACAAATATGTATCTTTATTCACCTTATTGTTACACTCACAGTGTAAGCACTCCTTCCAAAAAGATTTTTTAAAGATCCCTCTTTGAAATCAAAGACTTTAAGGAACCCAAATCTTTGTCCCAGTGAAGGAACCCAGATCCTACTTGCATTGAATCTCTGTATCTCATCTTTCTTATTAAATTATGTCTAGGAGGGATTAAATCTCTATCCTTGTTTATATTCCAATTTACCCTTATTAACTACAAATGAGAATAATAATTCTCTGGTGTATGCAGTTGCTTCTACATCACAGTGACATTCTCTTACCACTTCAAACTACAATCAGCTACAATAGCTCTCTTTTGAAATATTTCAAGTAAGATTTTCACCCATTTCTTTTTTTCTTGACTGTGAACTAGCTGACAAGTACTAATAAGCATTAACTCTCTTGTCAAAATCCTTTTAAGAAGATTAGGAGGTGCAGCTTGCAAACAGATTTACAATCTACTTATACAAGATCTCTACCCAAACTACACTAACTCTTGAAACACTAACTACCTTAATACGTGAACTACCAGCAAAACCCAACAAGTCAAAAAGGTGAGATCATTCTCAGAAAATCATCCAGTTCAAGATTTAGCTGTTTGGTTAAGATCATGGATTCTTATTCATAAAAATTAATGAGGATTCAACTTGTTTGACAACAAGATGCCTTTGGATTTCTTTCCGAGCTCCTGGGAAATGTCCTCAGTGTTAAGGAGTAAGGAATTAACAACGGGTGTCCCAAGCTGAGGTGGCCCTTGTCCTTAGGAGCACATGAAATTTTGCCTCTGTAAAATTTCAGACTGCAGTGTAACAGTGGTATTACTAGCACTCAAACTCAATTCTATTTAGTTTCTATAATCTATAGCAATGAATCTGGTTTCAAAAACCAAGTATTACTTACTGAGAAAAATATACCATGGCATCAACTGCTTTTCCACAGGCTTGCAAAACTCAGGCAAAGTTTGACCACTTTCTACAAAGCATTTTTAAATAAAATTATCATAATGGTAACTTGTAATTATCATTAACTTGACATTATTTATCATTAGCTTAACATTAACCTATTTATGATGCCAAATTTTGTTTTCTCTTTCCTAAGTACAAGCTGCCTAACCTGGAACACAAACACGAGAGGACAACATAAATTTATTTTTTCATCACAGCTATCTTACTATAAATACTTAAACAGCTAATGTTATAATATAGTCCTTAGAACATTAATGATTCAATCTACTAATAGAAAAGTATTACTGATGGCAGATGCAGAATTATTCAAGCTTTACTTTCACTGTAGTCACACCTAAAAAACGCAATGGTATTAATCCACAAAGGAACCATTCCCCAGAACATGAAGACAGGCTGCAAAAGTCAATCCCAAGGAATATCCCTGCACACCCAACATGGCTCCAAAAGCCCCTGGAAAGACTTTTCCAGATACCTCATCAAAGTACCTAAAGTCAGTTCTCTGTGATCATCACAGTTGTTCAGTCTCACTTTGTTTATCCCGCCTCTGCTAAACTACTGTTGGTGCAGATCTATTTCTGTTCCATTCTGTCACACTGATGCTGATGCTACTGAAGTATCCCTTCACCGCTGATGCTGCAGAGTTACAGTCTCACATCCATGAACAAACAAAGTCAAAAAACACATTTCAGTGAGTCTTCAGCTACCACTGGTTTTTCTGCTAAAGCTTCTGTCCTGTACCCATTTCTGAAATCTCAAGAACAATGTATTGAATTAGGACCATAGGTTAATGTAAAAGTGTGAATAAATATATTAAATCAATTAAGATTCTTCAGCTCTCATTTGCTAGATGTATGAGCTAGAGTAAAAGCACTTTAAGGCAAGGCCACCCTTGTAGAAAATCTATGACTCCATCCCAATGAAGCAACTCCTCCCTAGACTACCTCACCCAATTAAAAATAAATTTTTAAGTCAAACTGTGCTGACATTTCATTTCACTGTAGTCAAAGCCAAGGGGGCACTTCAAGAGTTGCACAGCAGGGCTACCAAATAAATTATTAGGAAGGGATGAAAAGCAGGAGTAATTTATTTTCACCACCCTACAAGCCCTTCTGCTTTGTTTGACCCCAAAATGTCTTCTTACTCATATTACTAATTTGCTTCTTCAGAGCATAGTAAGTGATCAGCTGGCAGTAACGTTTTCACACCATCTCCTTCAATACAACACCGCAACATACATATACAAGTGACAGCATCAATACTAGTTACTCATTTCTATTTAATCATGTCAATAAGGCTCTTTTAAAAGATTATTTTACTCCTCCTTACTTGGATGTGAAGATTTCAGGAGCATATTTTATAGAGATAAAACAGCTTTCTCGACACTGTCTGCTTGACTACCTGTAAAAGGTGATTATAAAGAAAATCTGCCTGAAGCCTATCCTCATAAGGCTGTTAGTGTTAAGCTCAACATGAGCTGGCAGTGCTGGCAGCCCTGAAAGCCAAGCACATCCTGGGCAGGATCAAAAGCAGCATGGCCAGCAGGTCCAGAGAGATAATTCTCCCCTTCTGCTCTGCTCTCATGAGACTCCATGTGGAGCACTGCACTGAGCTCTGGAACCCCTGACATAATAAGGATGTGAACCTGCTGGAGCAAGTCCAGAGGAGGGGCATGAAGGTGATGAGAGGCTGGAGCACCTCTCCTGTGAACACAGGCTGAGAGAGAAGAGAAGGCTCCAAGGAGATTTTAGAGCACCTTCCAGTACCTAATGGGGCCTACAAGAAAGCTGGAGAAGGACGAGACGTGTAGTGACAGATGAAGGGGCAATGGTTTTAAACTGCAAGAAGGTAGGTTGAAACTAGATATTAGGAATAAATTTTAAAGGGTGGTGAGGCAGAGGAACAGTTTGCCAGAGAGACTATGGATGCTCCATCCCTGGCATGGCAAGACAGGTTGGAATGAGACAATCTTTAAGGTCCCTTCCAACCCAAGCCATTCTATAATCCTCTTTTGTATTTTTAAAAGCAAACTATTCAAACTCAAAGTTCAAATACAGACAGAGGACAACTGTTACAATTCTTCACATACACAACCAGGGCAAAGCATTTCTGCTCACATGTACTATAGATAGCTCTATAAAAGAACCTATTTCGATGGTTTTAAGATTAAGCATTTGAATGTTTATGTAGGATATTATGAAAGACTCATTAACCCAGAAGAAAGGAACAAGTTGGAGTTTTTTGGTTTGCTTTTGTAAACTTAATCCAACTATAACCTGTTACTTTCTGCTACCATATGTCCTTTTTTTAGGTTCTGTCTCATAGTGGGTTTGACATTTGAGAAAGAAAAACCAGAATATGTATCTTTGCCAAGATGTCTCTAGAATTTTAAAATGTTTATTTCTATAAAATCTGTTCGAAAACCTGAATCGTGCGCTAACTGAATGAAAGCATTGAATTTCTTTCCCTTGATCTTTTTAACTTTTTAAAACAGCAGTATTTCAATTCAGAAAGCAATGAACAGCCCACAAAAGATGAGCAGATGGATCTATTTCTTCCACTGTTGAGACTGTTTGTAGAAAACAGCTAAAACACTAGAACAGACAAATAAAACAAATTCATTGCTGGGTTAAAACCAAAGCATCAATGCAAAGATGCAAAGGCAAACTCCATGAGCTGGAAACTACCAGTAACCACTACCATGGACCATTTCGTGAATTTAACAGTACTTTAAAATATATTCAGCTGTGACACATGAGCAAGGAGACAGCACCAAGAAATGCCAATTAAAAACAGATCATTTCTCTATGCTCCCTGTACTTTCTTCTGTCCTTTCCTAACACAGAGAAAAACAATGCTGTAGGATGCAGAAAAATACCAGTACCAATAGACCATCTTCCCTCAGTGAGAGCAGGACAATACTGAAACACTCTCCTCCAGGCAATGCTGTAAGGCTCTTTGACTTTAATTTCTCTTTGAAAAAGGCAAGTTTAAGAGTGGAATACCAGTGATCTAGCAAAGCATTTTAGATCTGCAGTAAGGAACTTAAATACTAACAATAAATGAAGTTACTTTTAATCTGAAGTAGTTTCCAGCTAAGGGTTTACTTCAATGGCAGCAGAAGGTAACTAACTCCCACCAAGAGGCAATTTTCCACTTGTTACAGTAGTATTACCAATTCTGTTCTCAACACTCACATTTCAGATCCTCTTTCCCTTGTCATGGGAAAAGCCTAATCATGAGGCTTTTAAATAATAATCAAATTACTATTCTTTTCTCTTGAATGTCATTTTAAGAGACTTTGGGATTCCAGCTCTTATTTCATCTGACAAACAGGAAGTAGAATTTTATTTAAACACTGTTCCCTAGGACTCTTATATACCCAAACCATTCTGGAGTTTAGGAAAAAAAGGCAACACAAGTAAAATTGCTCACGCTTGGTTTTCAACAAATCACTACTGTCACCTACACTCAGAATCCCTGTGATAATCTCTCAGGTCCTGCTACATAAGGCACAAGAAATACTGTAGATAATCCTGATCTACACAGGTACTCAATGACCGGCCAGTTAAATGCAGACTGACTGGCTGCCAGCTGCAGTCAGACAGAACTTGTTATAGTTGACTTCTCCCTTCTTAAGTGAGGACCGAAGGAAGGCAAATATAGGGGACTTTCCTTTACCTACCTCATTATCATATTACTCAATTAACTAAGTTTGATCAATACACTGAAAAATTATTGGAGAGTTAAACAGAGCAACCAAGTATGCTAATTTCTTTACATACCCTGATGTATAAATTATGTAACCTTCCAAAAAGTCAATTTTTATGTCTGTATATATAGCGGAATGGCAAAAGACGTATTTATTAACTAATTATATTCATAAAGACTCATCTCAAGTTTCAAATACACTACCTGAACAATACAGATCTAGTAGGAAATAGACTCTTGTCCACCTTCACTGGCTGTCTAGAAAGACAGAATAATTCAAGAGAAATTAAAATGCATAATTATGTTCTTTCACTTGTGAGAATCTTTACATATTACACATGTTTTGTAACCAAGATGTGACTAAATCTTATTGAATTAAGCCTCCAAATTTCATAAACTGGAGCTCAGAACAGTTAAAATTCCATTTGACAGAAGTAAATCCAGATGAAATTACATTAACCAGTACTGTAGCTTCATAATAAACATTAAAAGCACTTTAATATGAGGACAGACTCTGAGATACACTGCAAATGAAATCTGTAATTGAACAATATGGAAGTGATAATATCCCTCGATTTAAACTCTGGCACTATTCACCCATAACACCATCCCAAATGCACCTTTCCTGATTTAGGGTCTGCATTGTAACAGCTAGTGAAAATTTTAATTTTACAGCAACAGTGAAATAGGTTTTACCGATTTACGTTTGTACACGTTTTGACAACTGAAGAATTCAAAGATGGAAGGGAAAGTCAGTTCAGGAAATATTCACGGATATTGACAAAGCAGCAGAAATAGTAACTGATCATGCCAAATACAATGCAGGAAATACAGCACAAGTGAAGTATCATTGAGGGCACAATTTCAGTTTGTTTGTTTGTTGTTTTTTTATTCCTTTGCTGGAACATGGAGTTTTGTTATAAAGGAAATTCAATCTGCTCAGAGTATAGGATTTTAGAGATCAAATCCTAACAACATGTCAGAAAGAACTTAGGCAACGAGAGTTTAGACATGCTTCCAGTATCATCTGGTGAAACAGAAAACCTACAGATGCACATGCAGCATACCAATTGTGCAGCCACTACATAAGACTACCAACTAAATTTGAACATATCATGCCCCAAAAGGCATGTGGACATACTGCCTTGCTCTGGTGGGCTATGACAATGTTTATTCATGCTGGGGTAATCGCTTCCTCTTCCTCTTAATACCTGTCCGTGGCAGAAGGGTGTAACTTACTGCAATCACATTTAACAAATGGAAACCGATACTGCAAATGTGTAAGCTGGAGAGCAAAGAATAAAACAGCTTGAATTTGTTTAAAATACAACTCTTGCTCTCACTGGGATTTAATCTGAATTCACATATTTGATAAAATGCACAAACCCACAAACTTAACAATTATTTTGGTTTCTCTAAGGAAACATGGAAAGGAAAAGGCTTTTTTATTATTCATCAAAGACTGCACCTTTGCACTGGACTAGAAAATGAGGTGCGTGATGTGGAAAGATAAATTTGTAATTCATCACTCTCACAAGACTGCACCCTCACATGAGTGCTAGAAAGCACTTAGGCTATGTCTATACAGCTCTGTCTCAGAGTTTCCACATCCACTGCAGTGCCTTCTGCTGCTATATCCCCACACAGACTTGATCCAAGCATATACCAGCTTAGTCACACGCTATACAGAGAGAAAGCACGAAGCACACAAGCCAACCGGAACTGCAGTGCATGTCCATGTTTTTTTAAGATGCAAACTACATGAAAATGGTGATATTCCTATGGATTTGTTACAAATAAAAAGCAAGGAAGAAATTTATATAGAAGACAGTGTTTTACTAATTGCACAATTTTTTAAAAAAATAAAATAGCATCATAATGCAACTGTATTCATAATATTGCCTGATTATAAATCTATATCCCATCATCTCTGACATAACTAAAGGTTAGAGAGGATGACAAGCATTTTCTCTATTTATTCTGCAACAATTCTTTCAGAATATCAATCCTTTATTCTAGCCCGTCTGTATGCTCACAAGGGATCCCTTGTTTACTACTAAGCAAACAAGGACTGCATCTCAAATACATGTTACATGCAACTAAAAAACCAAATCCTGATTCAAATATGTTGCTGTTATGTTATGTAGCTTCAATTTGAATCTGCATTCAAATCTGTAGGAGGAACAGGTCTGAGATACTACCTAGTATGCATTATTTTGGGTTTTTTAAATATAAATGATTCAAGACTAACAAGGATTACATGGTTATAAAGGCTCAGTATGTACAGTATGTCCTTGAAAAGCCCATTCCTACTTAAGTAATTTATAAGTCATTAGGCAAAGATCATAATATTCTTAGCACAACAGGCCAGTGAAGTTACGTGCTCTGCTGTGATCTGCCCTTCCAGTCTGCTAAGGCATTGAAGGTTACTTTTAATTCAGAGAAAAACACAAGATGCCATAGCCAGGAATGAAATCCTGGGATCTCTAGCAGTTGTGCATGCTATACATCCCTAAAAGTTTGCATCTGAATCCAATTAAAACAATTAACTGAATTTATAAATGTGATGAGATTTAGAGAAATAATAATTATGTAAAAAAACTTTGTCTACCAATCAGTAAAGATACCATCAGCACGGCAATTTCCTGGTTAGATGGTTTTTGGTGTGAAAGAACACAGGAGAATAGAGAAGACATTCTTCCTAAGTTAACTGTACACGCATAAATCAGTGACCCTTTTTTAATTATGTGCAGAGCAGACATACAGAAAAGTGCTAAGATTAGAGGGACACTTCCCCTCCCTAAGAAATTAGTGGTAAGACAACTATTATGTGAAATGTAAAAGGACTGGTTTCCTTCCTCAAGAGAAAAATTATTTACATCTCCAGGTATAACCAGGATGTACACTTGCTCACTGCTGATCCTCCCTCTCTCTCCTGCAAAAATAAAATATTTCTGATAGATCACAGTGTTCTGAAATTTTCCTTACCTTTACACTTGTAACTTTATATATAAATACTGTCCCATGTATTTGATTTTTAAGTGTGGATCTTTGACTTTTCTGGCCAGTAACTACACATGGAAGCTGCATGGACAAAGCACCAGTAGTCCCAGCCCACAGTACCCTACACAGTAACAACAGTTATTACACAGTAATAACATTTCTCCTGTAACTTTTTGGCAGTTCTTCATTTTTATATGTGCTCTAATTTTAGGTGTTAGTAGTTCCACTTTGACAAATGATTTGGGGAAAAACCTGAAGAACAAATACAAAATATATAATTTCTATACATGATGTATTTTGCTATTTCCATTTTGTATTTTTTTTCACATAATTATATTGGATAATCCATATTACATGTCATTTTAATTGTCTTTGTTGAGACTCACTTAACATTCTAATGCATACCAGTTTTAGAACTGTCTTCCTCCTAGAAACATATTCACTGACTTAAACATACTAAAACTCTAGTTATCATTTAGTAAAAACACATAGTACTCTGTAAAGAATTTACTCATTAAATGATCCCACATTCACAGAATTCACACCTAGGATAGAAAATGCTACACAATTTTTAAAAGGCTTAAAATACATAGACATTCATAACAATTCAAATTAGTACACTGGTAAGATTATCTACAGAAAATAAATACACTTTAGAAATACAAGTAAGTTAATTAAAAACGTTTTATCTGCATTTTTAGGTGGAAAAACAGAATAAAATGCGTAAGTGTACTTCCTACTATCACAGAGCAGAGCACGGCAGAGACCAGGAAAAAACCTACAATCTTTCATTTTATGGGTTTGTCCTACATATAGACTGCCTTCTGGAAAAGGGTAAGGCATAATTCTTAAGAGCACTTACAACTGATGCTTTCCACTCAACAAATTGGTGCTACTAGCTTACTCCAAGTAACAAAAAGTGAAAGAAAAGTTTCACCTTATTAGGTGATTTCACCTAATGAAATTTGTGTTACAGAAAGGGTCAGCTTATTAATTATGACAGAGAGATTTCTAAATTAAATGCCACATACATCTTTCCTAAATACCTCATCTACTCCCCAAGGCTATGTACTTCATTAAGCCCTGAATTTTAGTTTATAATTTGGATCTCACAGTGTATTGCATGTAGGAAAACAGAAACAACAGGATCACCTGTCTGAAAGTACTAGGACTCAAACTGTCCTTCACATCCACTCAGTGTCAGTTTACAGAGAGGCCTCACCTCTGTTTTTAGACAGCCAGATTACCATCAATAGTTCTGTCTGAATTTACTTTATGAGTGCTTTCAACATTTACACGCGTTATTTGATCTCTAAGAGGTTAGTCTTAAGTCACATGTTACAGAGGGAGTCAGTGTCTGTGGTGGGTGTCTAGAGTGTCTAGCCCAAAAGTTCCATTAACTTACGGTTTGCTACCTGGACTGTTAAGGAAAACCTAATCAGAAGTGCAGTCCTACAGGACTACGAGTTACCTGAAAAGAGGAGAAACCATGAAAAGGGGAAGGTCCCTTCTATGTGCGCAAAGGATTCTCTCCACAGCACAGCCCCAAATGGTACCACCTGTCAAAAGCTGGCTCACGATGCTCAGCTAACTGCCATACACCACATAAGGGAACTCTCTCTGACAGCTGTGCTTTGAGCTGCATAGGGCATCTATGGTCTACATTATTGTTAACTAAATTTCTAGAGCACAGGAGACACACTGAGTGTTCAGACATTAAATGACTTCTGAATTAACTCAGGAATCAAAGGTATAAATACAGCAAAGGGCGTTCAAACCACCCACCACGAGACTCGACATTGCGAGACTTTGGGCTGCAGCACCCGAGAGAAGGAATTCCAGAGAATTTTTAAATTTACTTCTTTTTTAATAATAATTTGCCCGTATTTTTGGCAGCGCGCACATCACCTCTGAGCACACGTCAGCCAGCCGCGCCTCCCACCCAGGCGGTGCCACCGCCCGCCTGCACCTGACCCGCAACCGGGGGACAACCGCGGGCCCCGGGGCGCCGCAGTGGGGACAAGGGGGACTTGTCCTTTCCCGCCCGCCCTACGCCGATGCTGGGCGGGGGTTGTGCAGCCGCTGCGGGAGGCGGGGGCGGTGTGCCAAGTGGAAGGGAGGCAGCGGCCAGTGCGCCAGGGTGCCGTGAGGGCACGCGAGGGCGGACGAAGGCAGGGTGCAGCGGGTCCCCGGTTGGCAGCCCCAGGCTCCCTCGCCGCCCCAGAGCTCCCCTCCTCCAACACGAGCAGCATCTTCCCGGCGGGGAGCAGCAATCCCGATGGGGATTGCCAGTCTCCTCCGCTGCCCGGAGTGTTTCCAGCCCTCATCGTTGCACGCCGCCCTGGCTTCCCCCAAGCGTTTTGCTTCCCACCTGCACGCTCCTTATGTAAGGCAGNTGCGGCCGCCGAGATACCCCGGCCCTGCTTCCGCTCAGCCGGCAGGGAGCGGCCCGGGGAGGGCGCGGAAAGAAGTCACTCCCCTTCTAAAAGGTGGTGTCGTCCTCCGGCTTTCGTGAGTTTCTCAGTGCTCACGCCTGAACCCGGCTTACTGAACCCTGCCCTTGCTTCACCTTGACTTGGAGGGGCAATACAAGCATTTTAATTGGAATAAGCAGCTCAGGAGTATTTTATCGGCACTCCAGAGCACTGTGTGTCTGTCCCGTGCCCCTCCGCCCCCAGCAATAAATGCACAGTGAATGAGTGAAAGGAAGGTGCAGTCCACATTTCAGGATTCTTTCCTGACCCTTCCTCCAGTCTTCTGGCCATCCTGTTATCGCCCATGAAACTGTATGCTAAAGTCTCTCATTTCTTGTGTGTGGAAAATGAGCTGGGCAGTACAGCCTGTGAAAAGGATTTGGCATTGGAAGGAGCCCAACACACAGCATGAGAAAGGTGAGTCTAGTGTACAGTGAAACACACCCACACCCTTCTGTTGTGATAGTGCGGCCTGCAAAGTGCAGGGCTTTTAATGATACTAATGTATACATGATTTTAAAACTGATGAGGAGAGGAAGGAATGCAGAGCAGCAGGTGTCCCTGTTTTGCAAATTCTACATTAAATATTTTCTATGAAATATTTTCTATAAATTGTTTCAGATAGCATCTTCCCAAGTAATTAGTGTATGACCATAAGCTTCCACTTACAGTCAACACAAATTGCCTTCAGTACCTTGCAGAAACGGTAGGAAGCAATACAAATCTCAGCAGAATTTTTGGGGTTACATGTAGGTGATAGCAAAGTAAAACTCAAACTGTGCCTTCCTGCAGGCTCAACTCCTCTCTTCTCTGCAGAAGAAGGGGACAAATGATTTATTCAAATGGTGATCCATCTGCCAGTGCCTTTCAGACTTCTCCATGGGCTCTGACTTTTCTGCTCTCTGTTGTAATTTCTTTGGTTGTACCAAGTAATTTCTTAAATACATGTGCTACTTCATATTTCACATCTGCGTTTTAGTTGGTTGCCTTGCTGCCACAGCTTCTTTAGCACTTTTAAAGAAATGACTTTTAACACTGGGATACTGAACAGTATGATGAAAAATCTAAGGAAATGTATCTAAAAATCCCTTATGCCAAATGGATACAGCNTCCTCCAACACGAGCAGCATCTTCCCGGCGGGGAGCAGCAATCCCGATGGGGATTGCCAGTCTCCTCCGCTGCCCGGAGTGTTTCCAGCCCTCATCGTTGCACGCCGCCCTGGCTTCCCCCAAGCGTTTTGCTTCCCATCTGCACGCTCCTTATGTAAGGCAGGATCTGATGGAGAGCGGGGATGGAGGTGTCAGCGCGCAAACATACATATACATGCATACACACAGCATCCCTCCGCAGCCGCTCCTGGGAAGATGCCCATACCTTTTATCTAGGCACGCGATCCACTCGCCGGAGGACGAGGAATGGGAGGCGTGAGCGGCAACCATGTTGGACCGGGATCAGGTTGATCGTGCACCCGGCTGGCGGCAGCTCCCCCCGCCCGCGCGCCGGTCGGTCCGTCCGTCCGTCCGTCCTCGCTCCCTCCCTGCGCGCGCGGCTCGANTTCTTGTGTGTGGAAAATGAGCTGGGCAGTACAGCCTGTGAAAAGGATTTGGCATTGGAAGGAGCCCAACACACAGCATGAGAAAGGTGAGTCTAGTGTACAGTGAAACACACCCACACCCTTCTGTTGTGATAGTGCGGCCTGCAAAGTGCAGGGCTTTTAATGATACTAATGTATACATGATTTTAAAACTGATGAGGAGAGGAAGGAATGCAGAGCAGCAGGTGTCCCTGTTTTGCAAATTCTACATTAAATATTTTCTATGAAATATTTTCTATAAATTGTTTCAGATAGCATCTTCCCAAGTAATTAGTGTATGACCATAAGCTTCCACTTACAGTCAACACAAATTGCCTTCAGTACCTTGCAGAAACGGTAGGAAGCAATACAAATCTCAGCAGAATTTTTGGGGTTACATGTAGGTGATAGCAAAGTAAAACTCAAACTGTGCCTTCCTGCAGGCTCAACTCCTCTCTTCTCTGCAGAAGAAGGGGACAAATGATTTATTCAAATGGTGATCCATCTGCCAGTGCCTTTCAGACTTCTCCATGGGCTCTGACTTTTCTGCTCTCTGTTGTAATTTCTTTGGTTGTACCAAGTAATTTCTTAAATACATGTGCTACTTCATATTTCACATCTGCGTTTTAGTTGGTTGCCTTGCTGCCACAGCTTCTTTAGTACTTTTAAAGAAATGACTTTTAACACTGGGATACTGAACAGTATGATGAAAAATCTAAGGAAATGTATCTAAAAATCCCTTATGCCAAATGGATACAGCTAAGAAACTGGCATAGCAGAGGAGAATGCCACAAAAGGCAACTCTTTGATTTTGCCAAAAAAAAAAAAAAAATTAAAGTGTCAGAGGAATAGAAGAGGCTGCCAGTCAGTGAGATCAAAGCTGCAGCTTTTCCTTTGCTATCGTCCATGGGGAAAAAATATGAGAATTTTTTGCATCTAAGCAATCAATCTACTCGAGGAAAATCAATGGTATTCATTTGTCAATATGCAAGTGTTTGAGAGCCAGAAGAACCAGAGCTTGAAAGGCAAGGAGCTCTAAATTCTCAATCAAATTAATGATTTATAACACAGTACGTACATTACAGATGAATCAATAAAACGCACTAATTTTGTACTTCCATTACAAAACATCCATCGGGGCCGCGCCCCGGCCCGGCCGCCAGAGGGCAGCCGCGCGGCGCCGCCTGTGGGAGCGGGCCCGGCAGGGCACGGCCGGAGCGGGGACGGAGAGGCCTGAGGGCGATTTCCAGCAGGGCCGCCTCTCAAAACCTGTGTCCGTGCCATGAACCTCTCCTTGACCGAGCAACGGCCCTGCCCTGGGACAGCCCTCTGTCGTTACCACTACTTCGGCTTCCGAGGAATGCAGCGAGAGTCGGCAGAAAGGGGATGTTGTTCACGGGCTTGACTGTGGGCAGACACCACTCGGAGATGGTATCTTTTTGTGGAGTAACCATTACAAGAGACTTTAACGCTTTGTGGCTTGTGTAAGCTAAACATGCCCTGAGTGAGCCACGAACCTTGCCTGCGCCCATACGTCATTCGGAAGTGTCCCAATTAGACAGCAATTAGAGCAAGACAGCCAGAATTAACACTGGCATTTGTATTTTGAGTAATCCTGTCACTTTCTAATTAAGACACCAGTGAAACTTCTCAGAGAAACTTAGAGAGCAAGGAATAAATATTTGAGTAGTTCAGGTATCAGCCTGTGTCAACCAAAGTCTTCAAACTGCACAGAAATGTCAGGAGCCCCTGACTACTGAAATCAGACATCTCAGACGCCGGGACAGTCCATGTGCTCTCAAGATGAAAGGTACCAAATAAGCATTATATATCTGACATGACAAGTCAAATAGAATGCAGATTATCCAGTGACTCTTAAGAATTCAGACCATAACAAGCCTAGGAAACATAACTTCAGAGTACTGGCCTTATGTTAATGGGGTCAAGTGTCCACTCACTTGTGAGAACATACACCAGAAGGAAAATGCTAAAGCACACTTCATTAGTTTATACCCTGTACCTTCTCCCACTGCCTCACAATGCCCATTCTTCATTACTTTTGTAAGTGATACCCTTGTATGAAAAAAGATGACCAAAAGATAAACTTGAGATTTAATTTCTCTGTATTGAACAGAAGGCTAATGGGACTTTTTAGAATCTGAGATGTGATTATGCAGCCAAAAAATTAAAATGGCTGCTGCTTTCAAAGGAGATTGCTGCTGGGAAGTGGAGAATTGCTAGCTGAGGTTTGTGAAAGATCAGCTGGCCTTTTAACTTTCCACAGTTTAGGAAGGAGTGACAGGGCCATGCTCTTAAGAAGCCCTTAAAATACAAAAACCAAGAAATTAACCAGCCTTCAAGTTATCCCATGCCTGTAAGAATAACAGTTCAAATGTGTAGGGTTCAAACTGCTGTTTGCATTATGGGACATATGGCAAATCATGCAGAATTTAGTACTTTGACTATTTCTTTGCTTTTTCTGGCTAGTACAAATACTCATTCCCACACTTTTACTCAAATACAGTCAATGAGATCTTGTTAAAATTTTCCAGAAAAAAATAAGTTCTCTTCAATTAGAAATTTGCTGTGAAAAATATGAACCAAAAGACAAAATCATAGTTGTTAAAACTTAAAAAGAATTACTTATTAGATTTATTAAGATTACACAGTAATAGAGTACAAAGGAAAGCTACTGTGGAAAACTCTTTATACCACTAATTACACTGAAAACTTCAAGAAGTTTCAAGTAACTGCAGTAATAATTTAACTTAAGCTAATTTTAAGCATGTTTTGTATTGTCATATGGAAGACAATTTAAATAGTATAAGCCCAGAAGGGGCCCATAAATTCTCCCTCAAGCAATAGTTTAAATTCATGTATCACACAAAACTCTTGGGAGCAAGATGGAGACTGACAGAACTGTGATCCATGTTTAGACTACAGCAGTGCCACATTCAATGTGGTTAAGGTTGTAGGAACCAAAATGTGTTTAGTTGTACACACAAAACACCTACAGACTTCAAAGGAGTGATCAGCCTGTAGTGGAATAAAGACAGAGAAATCTTCATGTGTGTTCTTTTGGGATTTTTGTGCTGTGAGGGTTGCAAAAAATGTGATGGTGTACATACTTTAAACCAATGCATGTATTAATAGAACTGTCCTGTAAAGCAACTTATTGATTCTCCTCTTCAATGCTAATCAATAAAACCAATATGCAATAATCTACCAAGAGAGTTTCACAACAAGTAAGGACTTCCTTTCCTTCCTGCATCTTCTTCTTGTTCCTGTTCTCCTCATTTACTCAGGATAACTCCCCAGTTAGTTCACAGGAAAGTCTATTGAAATAAATAAACAAGTTCTAACTTAGTCACAAGACTATTGTGAAGATTAATTAGCTAATCAAGTATAGTTCTTTGAAGATGCACTGCTTTAATGCATTTAATAAATGTTAATTTATTATTGCTTAGATTTATGGACACATCAGCATACTGCGTTAGACCAAAATTCTGTATGCAGAACCCCTGAGAACATAAGGAATTCCAAGATGATAAATATCAGAGAAGTACTTTGCAGTTGCCTAAGATCCAAGGCAGGCTGGGACTCAGACTGCACTGTGACCCTTTTCAGTACAATGTTTGGGAGACAGTAGAACTTGGTGCCACACTAGACCCACTAGACCTGCTGCTTATTCTGGGAGTACAGGGCTGACACATCAGTGCATCCCGACAGACCCGAATCCCACTGATCAGCCGGGGCTGAATCACAGACGTGATGAAGAGGGTCTGCCTTTGTGCCCAGTCACAGGAATAGGATTCCTCAAGTGCTGGGCTGGCTCTCCACATACCCACAAGAGCCTGACAGGTCATTTCAGCTCCTCACTGCCTGAAAGCAGCTGTGCTGCCTCTAGGCCTAACCCTACAAGTGTTCATTTAGAACACAAAGCATGCACTTGGAAACTCCTGTGTGCCTTGTCCACACTGCATTGTCAGCTCAAATGTCTCACTTTCTCTGGAACATACTTATCGTTAATGGAATTAATTATTAGGTGGTAATAATTCAGTCATTCTTTCACCCAAAGTACAAAAGCAGATGAAAGTTCTTATTGTCTATATGTCTAGTTTCTTACTCCTTTTTCCTTCTCTGCCAGCTTTGCTGTGTTTCACAGATTTTCATCAAAGGCTGAAAGAAAAGGTGGTTTTGCTTAGCTGCAGAGCCAGATGAGCATATTTTAACTGTTCAGGCCAAGTTTTATCTTCACAACTTGGTGTCAGCTCTCTCAGATGGATATTGTGGGCAGGAAGAGCACTGGTCTATGGTCTGCCCCTAAATTTGCTACAGACGCTATTGAAACCATTAGACTATTAGTATTTATTATTATGAAATACCTAGTTTTCATCATTTTACTGTGGGGAGTCTGAGGGAAAGCCTGTGAATTTGTAGGAGCAAGGTACTCAATTAAATAACCCTGTGGTCTCTATGTCCTCACAGATGATACCTCAGCAAGAAAATTTGTAATGTGTATAAGGTGGCCCTCCTTATTTTCATTATGTTGATCTTTTCAGACTAAATTCAAATTAGCTTCAAACCCAAATCTAATTTCAACATTGCTTGATCACTATAGGAAATTTACTCTTCCTGGTCTGTTCCTCATTTCTGCTAGCAATCAGTTCCAGAAGTCAAAGGTATCTATTTTTTTTTCTCAAATTGTTTTTGTATTGATGCATCAACACTTAAAAACCAAAGTTCTGATGCAACATCAAGACTCTGATGCCATGTTGAGGTTCTTCTATTTATTTCTCTGTGTGTATTATTCAGGAGATATGGGGCATAAAATCATTTGACTTCACTCTCTCAGAACTCTTTCATGATAATTCACAAAACAACCTCTCAGTAGTAGACACTTTTATTTATGTGACTACCACAGCTCACCTTAGAAGTTGAGGCTTTCAAGGGCAAAAGGAACATGGTACTTTGATTCCAGGCAAATAAAATTCCTGTCATGTGGGTCAAAGGTGTTTTCAATGGCCTTCTTTCTCTAGCTCCCAATGCCTTGGCTGTTACACTGATTCCTTGTGTGCAAAATTGAGACTTGTAAAACGTTATACATATCACAAAATAAGCACTCCTAAAAGGCTTTGTGAATTAGTCCTATACAATTGGGACATGTAATTTAATTAGACTTTATATGAAAAAATGACTTGTCATCTGCAGTGATTAAAGAAACAAGTCTTTTAATTGTTTTCTGCAAAATTTTTCAGTAAAGAAGATACACTACTGTGAGTGCAATTCAGATCAAATTGAAAAATTACTCTGGTGCAGGTGATAATTTCAGAAATACATGCAATGAAAGTCCAGGACGTTTAATAAGTGTGAGATTTCCTTTTTGCATAGGTGTTGTTCATTACTGTAAGAATAGGACTGTAGTTGGCATCACAGAAATACTACAGTGAAAGCATTCAGAGCTTTATATTTACTTATACAATGCGATATGGTCTGCTATAGGTAAAGATCATACATGACATACATTTGCACTTGACAAGACATTTATGTAGTAATTCATTGTGCAGCTTCATATACATTTATTGCAGCTATACTATTCATCACAATGCAGTAAACAAGTTAATTTTCTGCAACGTTTGGTTCACAGGATTCCAGATTTAATTTTTCTAAGAGCCTGCTGGGGGCACCAACACATGCCCATAAAAATCAAATTATGAAATTAGACAAATGAAAAAGAAAGACAAATATAATAATTTATTTATATGGTATAAATTACACAGTATACCTTAGGTTATATGTAATGCTTATAGTCTTCTTTTCACAGCTTTGAAAATACACCCACAAGGAATTTGCTTGCAGGCTTATACTTGCAAATAATTCACACCAAGAATGACCTGAATAAAGCACAGGCATTTCTTATAATCTATTCTGGCAGAGAAAAAAAGGGTGAACCAATTGGTAAGTGGGAAAAGAAACTGCCTTGACTGTGGGCTGCATCCTGGCTGGTACAGGCAGGTGGCATTTGCTGGTTTAAAATCAGAGTGTTGAGTTGTGTAACAGGAAACCCAGCTGCAGCAGCCATGTAGTTAAATACCAGTCGTGAGGTACTACCTCGTGCATGTAAAAACAACAGGAGAAGACCTGTATGGATTAAAAATATGTTAATGACAGCACAGCAGCATAAGGCAAATAATTCCCTAATTTGAAGCATGGGTTTTTTTCACATAGAAGTTATATTGGTTCTAGAGAAAAGTTACACAAATCTGAAAGCTTTAAGCAGACACTCGACTAAACATACAGCAAATTTTTACAGAAATGCCCTCTTTTCTGTTTGGTATTCTCTGATTTTCCTGATGAAAGAAGACTCCACATTTCAGATCCTCCCTTGCCCCCTGAGAGTAGCAACGTTCAGCCGCCTCACAGCATCACATTATCTTGAAGTGCCTATTTTTCTAATGCTTCTTACATAGTGGAAGGATGGAAAGGATAGATAAAACAAAAGCTAAGAAAAAAAGCAAATAAGAGGCCAGAACAAAAAGAGGGTAAGAGTAGAGCAGCGCACTGGAAGGAGATTGCTGATGAGAAGTGCATTGACTTCAAATTTTAATAGGATCTGAATTCCTTGAGGACTGTGGAGAAGAATCTTATTGAGAAAATTTGGTGCAGATAAAGAAATGAAATGAAGTTATCACCAGGAAAGTAACAGGAGGGAAAGACCTCAGACACTAAGCAGAAAAAGCTGGGCTTCTAGGAGCAGCCAAGAAATGCAGCAAGGAAGTTCCTCCTCATTGATGTAATGGCTCATCAGCTACCTCATACTTGGAAGTGTTCCTGAAAAGAGAAAGAAAAGTGACAATTGCCAAAAGTTTTTATTATTCTCAAATAGCCACAACTTGCTTCTGACAAGGCAGGGTTTCATTCTTGCATTTCATTATTCAATAATTGCATATTAACATTTTTTGACATTTTGATTTTTGTGCTCTTGTTCTACTGCTAGTCAATGTAAACTGTCACATTATTCAATCACTTTTATAGTTTGGGGTTTTTTTCCAGTTCAAATGGAATTCCCTGCACTTCAGTTTGTGCCTGTTGTCTCTTGTTCTGTCTGGACATGCCTGAGAGGAGTCTGGCTTCATCTTTAGCTCTAGCCTCTAACTCCACCCTACTTGATTTTACTAGATTTTAGAGTTTGCACTTCTAATATTGTTCAGATACACGTTATATGTGACAAAAATACTGGCCAGCTTTCCCTACGGCATATGAATATTTCCTCTAGCAACCTAGTGGGTGCCTCAGAGGGCTGAGATGGAAGAGGATCTCTGGGGACAGTTCACTCCAGGATTCCCTGTGATCATTGTACTTCCCTGCAGGATGGGGATGGGCTGGTTCTCAGTGCAGCCCAGCAATATTGCCCTCAGAAGACCTTCCTGACATGCTTACAGCCCTCACTGGATCACTGGATATTCAGAATATCCAACAGCCTTCTCGTTGTCACAGTCCCCAGGGATGATTATTTGATATAGCCCCATCACGAGGGCTAAAATTGGTCAACCTATGAGCCATGTACTCATCAAAAAATGTTGTCACCCCTAGATATTTTTTAGAAGCACATGCACCCATTTTTCTCCTTTTCCTCCTTAGCAGACCTCTGGAAAGAGGAGTTCATAGAAGTACCTATATTTGCTCTCCTTAGTAGTTTAGTCCCTCAAAATAGCAGCACTTGTATGCACACCTTTGCCAAAACAGTTTTTAAACAATGCATTTTAAAAGTTTGGAGAATTTTGCTATGTTTATGCCTTTTACACAACCTAGGAAGTTTTCGGGGTGAAATCAATGTGGATTGGGGATACAGATACTACAGGCCTTCTGCATGGTTCCAGGAAAACTCAAAAAAATCAAAGCACCAATTCACTTATACTGTCAATCTTTTTCAACTTTACTTACATAGAAAATTTTAGGTTTTCATTTAAGGTTTTGGTGTTTTGTGTGATGTAGACTGTTTAAGTCACATTGTCTGTCACAAACCAATCTGATTTCTTCTAGGCTAGAGATGATTTACAGGATACTTTTATTGGGAAGATAGTACACAAATCCCCTAAAAATACTTCAGTTAATATTTGCTAGCAGATAAACCAGGGAAATATGCAAATTGTACAAATTTAATTCTTTAAGGCATTTTTAGTTTTGCCTTCAATAAGCTGAGAAATATTATGTCATCTTATTATAATCTTGTAAAATATTTAGATATTTGAAACTAACATAGTTCTGGGAGAGAAAACTATGAGGATAGCATGCCACTATCCAATTACAGCGATATATGTATTGAAGTAAAAATATTTAAACAGATGTTATAAAAGACTTCATTTCCATTGTACAGCATAGGCACATCTGCTGTACTTTAAATACTTCTTATCCATGCCAAAGAAGTACTATGAAGAGAAAATGCCTTTTTTGTGCTTTTCCTTTGAGTTTACTCTATGTGAATACGGAAAGAGTCTTTTCAATAGAAAAAAAAGGCACTGATTGTAATCGCAACATTTTGTGTTTGCCCTACAGCTGCCATTTGTGACTGGTATGGAAATCAAGTCCTAGCTCTTGTTTTCTGGCCTCTTGTAAAAACCTTGAATATTGCTAAAATAGTATTGGGCAGGAAGGAAAGGAGGGACAGCATTTTGCAAGACCAAACTAATATAAAAATGCTGCAGTGCTACACTCACTTCCTTCCAAATAATTTTCAGGCATTAACCTATTAGTATTGTTTTTTACAGAGGAAATATTTGGTGCCACAGTATTATCACCAGTGATGAAGTGCACCTATGCTGATGTTTATAATACACATTTGTTTTGGGGATGTGCTTGAGTTTTCATAGTGAGGCCTCGAGCATTTAAATTTCAGACTTAGACAGTAGTGGAATGGTAGCTTTAGAGTGTTAACTTTAATTACTTATAAGGTAAGGGGCTCTTACATTTGCTCACTGGTGAGTCTGGAAGACTTAATACAGCTATATTTAGCAGCGATATTTAGTAAGAAGCATCCACTGCTACTGACTATGTACTTTACCAATGCAATGGTCTCAGAATTACAGAGCGCTCCAACAGGCAGTCTTCCTTCCCTGAGCTGCTTCTGTTACAAACCCATTACATATTCCCAGATGACATGGGTCTCCTATTTTGACCATGTAAGTTTGTCCATGGGGCACTGGAAGAAGAAAACCTTGAAAGCTTCTGTTTTATACAGATTCTTCTGGGAAGCAGCCGTGCAGCAGCAGTCTGACAGGGGATCCATAACAAGCTAGCAGCTCTGCTTCTGTATGGTTCAAAGAGCCCAAGAAAAACCCTAAGGGACACAGGAGTCTTGCCATTAACTCGACTGAGATTGGAGTAGGAGTGGAATATAAATGTTACAGTATGAATGTTCTGCATAAATGAAAGTTATGCAGAAATGGCTCTGTAGATCCTATCAACCATAAAGTTAGGAGATAGAGACAACATTACTAGTCATTATCCCACATGGGGTTTTGGAGAAAGTGAATAAAATCTTCAGTCTGTCACGTTAAAGGCTGCTGGGCACAAGACATACAAACATTTCCTTTGTAGATACAAAAATCACCAGAATTTTGTTACTATTAACAAGCATTCCAAGAGTATTAATGTGCTTGTTATAAATTACACTGTTGCATGATGCTTTTGCACTTGCAACTGCTAGAACATGAAATCAGATGAACGAATATTATGCTGTAATGTACTTATGATTCTCAATTATTTCAAAAGCACAGTTCATGAAAATTATGCTAATTTTCTGGCAGAAGAATATTTATGCCATAGCAGGCACCTCAAATATAAGATACTATACAAAAGGAATTTAAAAGTAATGGGTTTGTACTTCACTTGTCAGCATTTGTAGTGCAAGAAGCTTATGAGATTTCTATCTCTTCTGATAATACTTTCCTTCTGCTTCCTTTAAATTGTTACTGTGCCTTAATTTAGACTTCTGCCTTATAGTCTTGGCATTTTTGTTTTCCTAATTCTAGTTTTAGCCAAAATCACTGATCTCCTCATGGCGCTAAAAGTAGGATTTGTATGTAATCTTAACAAGAGCTTTTTAGATTTCTCATAAATTAAATTTAAGAAGGAGCTAGATGTAAATGAATTTGGGTGTGTGACCAAGTGACCACATCAGCAACGTGTAGAAAGATCTTTGTAGATACGGTCTTTGTAGAAAAGATTATTATTATTATTATTCTCAATGTTTTTGCTGTTTAATACTCCACTGCAAGAAATAGAGCTGTTCTCTCTGTTTCTATCAGTGCAAAGTGAATACCTGCTACCTTCTCCAACACTGCCATAAAAATAATTTGCAAAGTGAATTCCATTCCTCAGTGTACATGATCCATGCTTTAATTCTTCTCTGTATGATTATAATTAATTTTAACTTTCCAGATGGTAGTCAGAGGAATAAATACTTATAAAAGAACTGCACAGTTATCTATCAAACTGGAAATGAAGAGACCATCTGACTGAGAAATATGTTGAAAAGCTTAGGTTGAAAATTCCAGAAATCCTCTTCAAAACAAAGTATCTAAAAATAACTTTATTCATTTATGAAACTGGGCTTGTTCAATTCCTGATAAAACAGAAAATCTTCTTAGACTGGTAAAGTTAGATAAATCTAAATCAGACTTTGTTTGTAAACAGATCCAACTATCAGCTCACAGGCTGCTGGACAAGAGCCTGTAGGAGGTAAGTGGGCCCTTGGCTGTCACCAGAAATGTTCCAACTAAGTTGTCATAAAAATAAAGTGGTTTTTTTAAAAAAAAAGCCAACCTTCTTTCCTGTCTCCAAAAGCAGGATTTTAAAGTCTTTCAGTAAAAGGTTTCATTTTTGCAAATGATATGGAAACAAGAAAAAAATCTGGAAAATATAGATGTAGGAAATAAATGCTTGTACGGGGCAATGAAAGTATATTCCTAGATTATTCTAAGCCAAATGCTCTTACTTTACTTATCATTCCAGCTGTTGTCAAAGAGGATATACAAATAATTATTAAATGCAGGCAAAGAGTAATTAACATTTTGCATTCTTTTCTGAAGATATTTACACATTTGCAGCATTAGATAATTTGAGATTTCCTTCAATTTTAGTAGTATAGAGATAGTCAAATGCGTAAATACTGAAGTCTTTATGTGATACAGGGTGTTATTCCTATTTTTTTAAATTTATTTTCAAGTTTTGATTGTTGTATCACTATAAAAGTGGTGATGGTTTAAAAAGTAACAACAAGAAGTCTCTGACATTATTTATTAGGGCCAAACGTGAAAGGTACTACAGACAGTAAATCTACTTATCCGTGATTTGTAAGCATTGTAGGAATTTAATTTATTTTATTTAATAAATAAATAATCTCTCATTGTAGAAAAAAAATGATCTCTAACAACAGCTAAAGGCACCCATCCTGTGAAGAGGGTACACAATGATTAGAGTTTCCCTGGTGGTAGATTCAAAGAAGTCAACAAGATGCACAAAGTTGACAACTATCAGACTAAGAAATGACAAAATAATTGAACCAAACTTAAACTGCAGAATCATAATTAATTGTTAGTAGTATTTCCTATGCAACTTACTGGTCCTTTAGTGTTTTTCTTTTTTAAACCAGTTATTCAGGATGTGAAAGAAGCATTATATTGATATTTTGGTGGGGAAATGTCAGTGAGATTTCAGACATACTCCAGTGTGGGTATGAACACATGGCTTCAGGAGTAGACACTTACTTGGAATGAGTTTGTTTAAGGAGGAATCAGTGGTCTTTTTCATTGATTGTTTTTTAATATATCTGTCCATAAGGATTTCTTGCAACAAATACCAGCACATGGATCATAACAAATTTTGCTGTGAAGGATTCTATCAGGCAGTGTTTAATATGCTGAATATGCTGTAATCTATAGTACATGTTCATTCTTCTTCTCTGGTTTTATGAGATTCTGTAGTTGCAGTTTCTGAGCTGTCCCTGGATAAAGTCCTGTGTGAAAAAATAGAAAAGGAAAAATACTGAATTTATCATGACTAAAAAGAACACAATTTTACCACAGAAAACTTAATGAAAGATGATTTATGCTCCAAAAAAGTTAGAGAATGTTGTTATAATTGCATGTCTCAGACACAAGTTCACCAACTGTATATATTTAAGTAGTTCTCACTGTTTCCATTTGCAGATAAAAAATGTGATCATATGATTCTTTCAAGATAAGCTACCACTAATTTTAAACACTGATTAGTCTGTTTTTACTTTTGTAAATAGTATCTCACAGGATTTCACTGTATTGAATGCAGCTCTTTGAGTTGTGAAATGCTTCCTTCAAATTCCTAAGATATTTTAGTCCTAACAATATGCATGTGTGATGTCATTACACCACTCATGTTTATACATTTTTGCATGTATGTTGTAAATAGATCCGTTCGCTCCTTTCACATTTTGTGTTCTTGCAGCTGTCTGAACTGTGAAGTTGCATCAGCTCACAATGCAGCCAAGTTTTTTACTTTTTGACTCCTAACTGCATTTAAATCCAACACATCACTTAAGATTCAACTCTGAGGGTTGTCTTTAACACTTAAGATTAATTTTTCCCAGAAAAGTTAAGAATAGATTTTTTTTTTCAATTTTTACATGAAAATTTTGCAGCTTAAAATGAATACGATAGCAGTCATTACCAGTCCTTACCTCCAAATATGTCCAGTAAGAAATGGAGGTGTTCTTGCCATTTAAAGTTTCAGAGCAGATGGAGTTTGGCTATTCTGAGTCAGGGTCACAAGGTTGCATATTTCCGTCTGCTCAAGCCTTGTAACACTCGGTGAGCATTAGTCAGATACCAGGCTTCCACATGTTGCCCTTAGCAGTGTGGCTGAAAGGAAAAGTGGCTTTTTTGGTAAACTGGGAGAGTGAGCAGAGATTTGAAATTGGCATAAAGTCAGCATCAGTCTCCTGAGGCCATTCGTGCAGTCTGGCTTCTGCCAACTAGTCTAGCAAATTGCTCATGTTTACTCTTGAACTTTGTTCTACATATGTCAGGCTAGACTATTAACAGCTGAAGAAATGGACCAACCAGTGAAAGCTTTCTGTAAATTAGCTGAGTGTGACTGTGCTGTTCAATGTTGACTTTGCAACTTGGCACTGCTATCCATTGCTCACATTTGAGGACGTGTATTGGGCATCCACTTAACAGTGTATGAGTTTATAAGATTACATATGAACACACATTTGTAGCTGTCAGGAGCAAAAACGAAAATATTTTCAGTGAACACCATTGCCAACTAAACAGAAACGGTAACTAAGCAATGCAGAAACACCACTTAGGTTGTTCATGACTCGGAAGCATGATTTACCAAATGTCTTCCTCCCCCCCTACCCCCAACTAAAACATCTGTATTTACTTGGAAGCTTTATTTCACTAATCTGCAACATGCGATATATCAAAATTTAAAAAGCCAATATGAAACTGAATCATCATCACCACAAATATGAGTGGACCAGTTTGATAGTGCTGAATCTAGGCACAACCTTTCCAAAAACATCAAATAGTTCCACACGATTATAATGAGAAGATAAGGAATGAATTATAGAAATTGTTTTTTCAATTCTTTTTTTTTTTTTTTTTTTTAAGCTGAAACTGGGATCTTACTTAGAAGGACCCTATCACAGGCAATGGCAGTGCAACCATCCCAGTAATACAGGCTTGGATATCTGTGCCTAACACCATAAACCATCACTTGAATCAGGTCAGAAAAACTTTGTCCCAATATAGTAGCACTGGCACTGTGAAGTCCTGTGGTCATGGTCTGTTACTTTAAGGCAGCATGTTATGTAAAGTGTTTGTCCTGCTGTTTCTCCAACCCTGAGGATCCTGTTCCTTCTCCCCTTTCTCTGGGTTTCAGTGGATGAAGGAAGGTAGCAGAGCTATGGTTCAAATCTGTCCTGAGCTAGAAATTTTAGTAGAATATTCAGTATTATACAGGACACAACTTTTCTCAGAGGGCGATGGTATTTGTCCTGGTTTATACCAATGAGCTGTATAGGCATTTACTGAGAGGTTGAATTTTCTACACCTCTCAACTATAAAGAGATCTGGACAGCTGATAATTCATGTTCCATGAGAACGCCATGCTAATTATCCCATTAGTCATTCCACATTGAATTTATAAGTTTTTAGAACCTGCACCAATATTTCAGCTTCTGTCTTCAGACAACTAAGCAAAAAAAACCAGTGAAAAATACTTTACAAGCTACTAATCACCAGTGAATTTAAGGAGTATTGTTAAGCTCACAAATCCACTGAAAAAGATGAGGGCTGCACCTGAAATGTACTTCGGAGTTCAGAATTTTAAGCAGAAATTAAGTTATCAACTTTGTGAATTGCTGCCTTGGAATATGTGAAAAGTTCAAGTTAAAATCGTCATAATGCAAATATTATGGGAATTCTGCAGGGTTGTACCTGTTACATGTGTTTCGTAATAGCACTTTAAATCTAAAAAAGACTAGGAGGCCCTTAAAACTACAAAAGAAGTGTGTTTTGCTTTCCACAGATGTTACATCAAATTAGCTCTAATGTGGAAAAATGCATATATCAACTTATGAAAATGTGCAATGCACAGTTACTGCTTAATTGCTGAGGGATTCTGGTAGATATTTTTCATCTTTTTTAAATGGAAACAGATGAGATTTTCAATTGAAAAAAAATATGTATGCCGGCCCACATGGCTGTATTACACCTTCTTATTAAAGTATGCAGGGGACTTTGGAAGCAAAGACAGTGTCTCTGCCTTCAGCACCTGAATATGTAAGAAGAACTCTTTTCTTAGATCATCAAGGTACAGAGTGATAGATACATTCAAAAAATGTTTAAGTAAATCCTTCATTTGCTGTTATAATTACTTCTTGGAGCAGTTGTGGAGTTTGGATTTTTATAACAATTTTTACCATCATTTCAGATTTAAAAAAAAAAAACCACAAAAACTAGTTTTTAAAAATATAAATTAAAAAAATCTGGTTTAGCCATGTTTTCATATTTTGAAACAGACATTAAAAAGGCATCATCTTGAATTTCACTGAAAAGAAAGAAATATTTTATTTTAAAAAAATTCCATCTTAGTCAGCCATAATAATTGTTTTAAACAGTTCTTTAAGAATCTGAACAACAGAAGGAGATACCTGAGCTATCTGGGGTCCTGTGAGCAATCTCATGGCTTTAGTGCTGACCTACATGGATTTTGATTAGTTTACAGAGATCCCCAGTTGTCTCCAGCTATTCTGTTTTTTGTTGGAGAATGCATGTTACTCAGGCATAGTAATTAACCTTACACAGGCCCTGCCAATATTATGTATTAATCACATTTGTATGGGCTACACACATTACATCATATCACTCTGAGATTTCCCACTTACAGGGTTTCTTCTTTATTTGGGAGAGGACAGCTCCTTTCTATGCTCTTTTTAATCTTGTCATTGTACCTATCTAAGACAGGTACTTAAGGTGAAAGTTTATAAAGAGACAGCATCTACCTTTATGAGTTAACATCCCCCTAAATGTTGTTGTTGTAGGCAAAAAGAGCTTCAACAAAAGCAAACTAAATAGGCTGCTTCTTGGCTGAGCTTGTTAAGAGACTTGCCAACAAGACAAGGAACTCTCAGAATTGTAAACAGCGCAAATGAGAAATAAAAGAATTACAAGCCTAGTGTTCTCCTCAGCCTGTCGTCCTCCTCTTTGGTTGCAGTCCAGCAGCTTTTTGGAGGCTTCTTTTCAGGCCAATAAAAGTTCTCTTTCTTCTACATCAACCAAGAGCCACATTTAGGTTAGAAAAAATCCCATGAGCCAAAATGTTTTGTGTGCCTGCAACCTGTATCAGTGTCATTCAACAAACTTGAGAAAAGTGGGTATCACTCTTACCAGGTTTGAAAGCAGGAAACACATGTTAGGCCTGGCAGATTTCCTGGTACAGCCCAGAAAATGGATACATGATATCCCAAGCCCTTTTAAAAGAGTGTGAGGGAGATGTAGAAAAATATTTTTCAGATTTTGTTGTCTATCAGACCAATCAATAATGAGTTTCAGAAGTTCCTACTTCTTTTCAAAAATCCAATTTTTGAAGTGAAATATCTTCTAGATGTTAAGCCCTGAGCAGAATTTTTTTGTTTCCTTCTGGAGTTCTTACCATGTGAGACCTGAAAACACATTTACAGCTTGTATATACCTGGCAAGGATGGACTGCAAAATTTCACATGATCTGAATCCTCATCATGTGGATTTGAGACCTGTTTGGATCATTTAATGGTGCTTTTTGGCTCTCAAGCTAAGAGGTTTCTGTTCCTGGAAGGTAGAGCTGCTGGAGAAAAGCACTGCTTGGGTCTCCCCCTGCTGAGCTGCCTGAGGATGTAGTTACAATGCACACCTTGGGATCATGTCCAGTACCCCAGTAAGCTGTTTATTACCATACAGATCTCAAAGAGTCCAAATCTGAATGGATAAAGGCAGCTCTTCGTAGGACTTATCCTATGTTCTTGAAGAATCCTTTAAAATCAACGGCAAATAAAGTGTGATTTTTGTTCTCAGAGGAAATTACAAAATAAAAATACCTCAATAGACTACATGCATATTTAAAGACATGTATACTTCTTTGGAAATATGTGATTGAAGTCCTCCTTGAGTTACAGCGCCAGAACAAAGCCCACTACATTTATAACAGCTCACTCAAACAAAGCTGAAGAGAACTCGTTTGATCCCAGTTAGCCATAAAGAATATACTTCTCTCATGGGTCATGAGTTTCCTTCATTCAGAGTATTTCCCATTTCCCTTGCCCTATAGCCTGTTCCCTTATTGTACATTTCAAATACTGTTGCTACAAGACTTCCAGTCTGAACCAGTCACTTTGCCTACTTTCTCTCTTGCAGGCTATTGGGGCACCTATGTTCCTATGAGCATGGCTGAACCATTACATCATCTGGGACTTTGTGACCTTGCAAAGTGGGTGAGTGTCCTGAAACTGCTCCTGCTCATCCATTTATCTTCCAGCACAACTCTGAAATCCTGTGCATTAGAGTAGTTTGCTTATCAGAACAATATTCAGCCCTGAGTGCACTTTGATCATGTGAAAGGTGCTGTTAAACAATTTTAGGGGTTTTCTCATGTGTTACTGTTGCTGGAAATGTCTTTAGAGACAGAGGATAGTGGTTGTGCGTGTCATAAGGCTTCGGAAATCTTTTGTTTTTCATCTCAGTCCACTGGCCAAAAACAAATGAGTCACTTTGTTATAAGTATCCTGTCTCCCATTGCTTTGTTTAGGTTTGCACCTACTTCTTCCTGAACAGGAAAAAAAAAAAGAAAAAAAAAAAATTAATCACACAAACATGCTGGTACATGTTTGGTACACATGGTACACAGATTATACAATGAGATATTAAAACACTGTTCTCACTTTGCTGTCTTTTACTACCTAAAGCCCTGTGTGCTGGGACTAATTCTTGAAAGGACTCTTCCCTTGCTCAGAAATTGGTCAGCCCAGGCAAGGGAGAAGAGGGTTGTGAGCAGCACAGGGCTAAATTGCACTGAGAGCATTTCAAATGCTAATTTGAACTTTCTGAAGAGTAAATTCAGTTTGGGAACACAAAGGAAGCATAGTAATTGACATCAGATAAAAATCTGATAAAAGAGAGTATCCATAGAAGGACTCTTAAGTCTTGTGTCCTTTCCTTATGTGTTCAGCAATTTGGGGCAAGAGAATAATATTATTTGAAGTGTGTTTCTATATTGTTTTCCAAAGGAAAATTAGAACTGCAGCAGGGTCTCTTCATTTCTTTTGGGCAGGGCATCAAGATGAAAAGCAAAAGGTAAAGTTTCAGGAGCTTAGTGCCAACACCATGCTTTCATAAATACAAATCAAAATTATGACAGATACTCCATAATAGGCACCTTTCCATGCTTATGTTCATTAAATAAATATATGAACCAGACACTGTTGAGAAAGGGCAATCCTTGATGCACAGTTGTTCATCACTGTAAGTAGTACAATACATGACAGAATCTAATTGATTTTAGAGTTGAAAATAACCAGAAAATTTTTAAAGTGCATTAGTTTTTACTTTTTTTTTTACTGAGATCAACCAAATGGTGAAGCAGTTAAAAGGCTGTGATTGGAGCAGAATGACAGTCAGTGACTCTTATTACTCAGGTGCGTGTTTTGTGTATAACACTTCTAAGATCTATGATGAAGCTTTTAGTCAATGTTCTTCGTGCTCTGAAGCAACACTACTCTCTCCCACACTCTCAGGATTGCCTTGCCCCCACTACCTTACAGTGCTCTCCTCCCACAGAGTATCTGGTCAGTGGTAGCAGCAGCTGCAGGAACAGTGCGTTCAGCATGCCAGACTGAAATTCATGTTCCAGGAATGTCTCCTGGGGGCTTGAGCAATTCAGTCAGATTCATAGTTAAAAGCTTTTCACTGTAACACAATTACCCTGCAGTGGAGAAGAGGAATGGTTGGCATTTGTTTGCTACAAATGTGCCTTGCAAAACCCACTATTATGAAATCCTTCCACTGTCAATGTGATGTATGTACCTCTGCTAGAATGATAGGATTCTGTGTTGGGAATATAAGGGAAAAAATAGAATGATCAATAACATTTTATATGGTTTTCAACATCCATTTTCTCAAAAATATTAGGGCTTTTTCTGTTTGAAAAGTAGCAGCTACAGCTGTCCAGCGGGACCCAAACAATTCCAGAAGGTTGTGGTTTAGTGGCTGTTTAGAAAAGCATTTATTTAACTTTTTTCAGATTCTGGCTGATTCTTGTTATCATAAAAAATAGAGAAAGTCATTGCAAAGAATATGTCATCTGCCTTAGGCAGGTGGGGCAGTCTTACTGGCAAAGTTACAGATTTAATTGGCCTCTAGCCATTCAATTTGCAATTTCTATCACATACTCTGCACTTCTGGCTTAGACTGACTCATAGCCTGAAACAAGAGAGGAAACCACCACTGTCTGGCCAAACTGTCTCATCTTGCAATGGGAATACTGTGTACTCCTCTGCCTTGTGATCCCCACCATTGAGTCCTAGTCTTCCAGACACTGGGGAATAAAAGCAAGGGTATCCAAACTTGGCCCTCATTAGACCACCTTTCTGCCTCCTGGTAAGTGAAATCTTGCACTTAGCAAGTGGGGCAGAGAATTGAAGCACACATATGCTCATGAGAATTGTGTGATACAGGGCAAGAAGAAAAGAGTGAGAGAGAACTGGGATGCTTTACAGATTATTTGTGATGGAGTCAAAGATGATGACGGTAACTAAAGCTTAACAGGGGGGCTTAGGGAGGAGGTAGGGACAGAAGGAAAGGGAAGGGGAAGGGCAAAGGGGAACGGGAAGGAGACAGTGGTGGTGCACGTAAAAACCCAGAGGGAAGAAACTGTGAGAGGTAATACAGAGAATAGGAGAAAGCTGTCTGGAGACTAGTTCTCAAGATGCTCAAGGTACAGAAGGCAGTTTCGTATCTCAGGAAACCAAAACTAAAATTTTCCCACTTTGTGCATGTATTCTTCAGCCAGCTGTACGACCATGAAATAATTAGGCTTGTTCACAGGTTACCCGGATGATTCTGCCACATTAGACATAAAGAGAGAGCTTGACGGGTCAAATCTGCACCCTCTTTTGGGTTTGCAGGGTTCAGTTCTAGTTCTCAGCCTGATATGAGCTCACTCATCATGTCATTTCAGCAGTGTGAAATACAGAGCTCATTAATTCAGTTGAAGTATTATATACTCCATATTACCTGAAGAAGCAATCTCTGGATAACATGATTTCCCTCCGTTCCATACTTAGCTTTTTGGAGTCCAGAACCACTATGCTTCAAAAGTACACCCTGTAAGGATTATACAGACAAGGTGGTCAGTGCACAGAAAAGAGGTACAGACTTCCAGACAAATCCATAACCCGGAAACAGAACAAAAAGAATCTGACATGATAGCAAGGTTGCTGGTCTGGACAGATGGAGAAGACAGAACATCTAAAATAGAAGAAAAAAAGATTAAATTTTCATAATATTAAATCTGAGCTGGTAGTTTAGGTAATAGTCACAGACACCAGGCACTTTCCTTCCAAGTTGATACAGGAGAGTATTTGCATGGTTTAAGTTTAGTTAGGTTATTAAAACAAACACCTTTAATTCACAGAGCAAACACCTGTACTCACTCCAAAGGTCCATGTGAGACTGCAATGATTTGAATGGGCAGAGGTGTTTTCAGGGAATCTACCTTTATATAAGGGAGAAACAAGAGAAACATAAGAAGTAGGAAAAAAATAATACAAAAACTTGAAATATAGCCTGGAATAGCACTAATAACGTTGTTAGAAAAACTTTCATACATTTTGTGCTAAAACCTGGTGATGGTACAGGCAAAAGAATTTGCTTGTTGTTATTATTTAGATTCTCCTATGTGTACAAAATGAGACCTTCAAAAATTCTTCAATGCAGCTCTGTACAAAGAACCTCTGCTCTTATCATAAGCTTCTTTTCCTACAGGAACAGTTTGCAAGATCTCAAACTCAGAGCAACCACTTAGGCCAAGAAGCAATAACAATAATGAATAGCTTTTGTATCCTTCAAAATGAGTCATGTTGTTCAAAAGGTAAGAGGATTTACTCATAATGGACAGGCAGTGATGATTCAGCAATTATATTTTCAATAGACTGTCAAACAAACTTCAATGAACTATAAGAATGCATCTGTACTGATCTCATGGAAATATACAAAGGGAGTTGTTTTTACATTATTAGAAGCAAACACATTATTCAGACCCAAAAGTATAAAAGAGAGACTGATGGGCACCCAAGTCTCTCAGCAGACAAGCCAAATAGATTTCTAAGCCCTCTTGAAGCTGTCTTTGCATTCTTTCCTCAAAGAACATTTTTAAAAGCAGTTATCCAGATTTCTTTTAAGTAATACACTGCCATCATATACATCCAGATCACTACTACCAAATGCCAAAACCACAGATACTCCATTCTGTGCTTCCAGAAATACTTGAAAATGCATCAAATGTTAAAAATGTTTGACATTACAAAGTACCACATGATTAGTTCATCTCCAGTGAGTTTTCATCAATCAGAAAGTTTGCATATAAAGATTATTAGGAAAACCTGTAAGGCATTATATATCTTCCTTTGTAGCACCTAGTGAAGGCTAGCCTTTAGGGAGAGAGGGAGAGAGAGTTTTGTAATACCTGTACATGTAATGTAAGTAAATCCCTGCTATGACAATCTTTGTCTTTTGCTGGAGTCCAGTTGATTTCAAAAGGTCAGATGTATGTAGGCCCGAAGTTTAGAATTCTCCGTGTGGATACAGAGAACTTTTTCCATCTACTTGAGAAAGAGCTTTGTAAGGCTCAACTGCCTGTGATACAGTTATCTTTGAGACCAAACCAACCTTTTTTGCTACCTTTAGCACATTTTAGTCAGATGACATAATACATTTAAATGTATTGACAACCTTACAAAATGTCACAGTTTAGTTTTGTATAACCATAACTTTATAAGTTGAAATTCAGTAACAATATTTTTTAAGCTAAGAAATACTTTTTCTTCTGAAATACAGGTGAAGGAAAACTTTAAAGGGCATATGATACAAAAACATTCTAAGAAACATGAATGGAACCACATCCAAATGAAACTTAGTAAAGAATTTCTTTGAACCATCCAACTGTAGGGGTTAGATTTCAAAGAAATTAAAATTCAGATTTATTTCTGACTGAAAAAAATATGTAGTGTTCACTTCCTGCTCAAAGTAAAAGGCACTGAGCAGTCTCCACCAAAACAAATGGAAAATGGAGCCCAAGCACAGTAGTGTAAGATAGACCAGCTAAGCCCCAGCACTTCTGCCTTTACTCTGCTTTTCTTATCCCATAGTATGGAAGACAACAAAATGTGTTTGTGTGTGGAGAAGCCTATATGAAAGCATGAAAATATATGTCTGCACACAGTTATTCTTTACAATAATTATATTTTCCAATAACTAAAATCCACTTTGTTCTACTCTTTAGCATTCAGGCTCTGTCTGCCAGATCAGAATATTCTGTGTGTTTGCATTGCTTGGAAAATGACAAAAAGAAAAGCAGCTGGAATCTCTGGCAAGTCATGTAGTGCTGCTCACCATAAGCATGTAGAAAGTTAAAATTAGAGTCAGAATTTGGTTTTGACATATTTTAAAAATAACTGACATCCATCCTGGGAATGTACAACATCTAGCATGCATTAGAAAGATCTTTCTACATCTAAGTACACTGTAGCAAAACAAAAAAGGAATGCTTCCAACAAGCCAAAAAAGCAAACCAGCAACATGATCTTGAAATGCATAAATAGGATAATAACATGCAGGGCACGAGAAATAATTCCTCTGCTCTGCATTGCTTAGGCCACAGCTAAAGCACCATGTCCAATTTTGGGTATTTCAGAATGGTTTCAGTGTGAGAGGACTAGAGGCAACATGGTAACAGTCTTAAAGGATATAAAAGGACACTGTAAAGGAATAATATAAGGGTACTCCCTGTCTCTATTTTGCACAGGGCAAGAAGTAATAAACTGGAAAAAAATTAAAATTAGATATTGGGAAGTGGGGGAGAAATCTAACTGTGAATGTACTGGAAGATTGGAATAGCTTGCCTGAAGAGATTGCAGGTTGTCTATTAGGAATTTTTTTAGGAAGAAATAAGGTAATGAAGAAATAAGGTAATGAAGAAATAAAGAATGAAAGAATAAATAAATAATGAATTAAAAAATCAGGAATTATAGAATTGTCACTGATCCCATTACACTGCAGGAGGATGGACTAGGTGACTTATGGAAGTTCCTACCAGATCTACAGGTCCAAGATTTGTTGAAAGGGGTGATAGCATGCTAAGACATGAGCCTCTCTCAGAAATTGTAAATTTCCTGAGTGTACAGTGTCTGAATTGACAGGTTGTGGTTCTGTTCACATTTGGTTTCTATTAATTTTTTTTCAGCGCAATTTCTTACACTGCTGAAGCTTCAGTCTCTGATAACTGCATTTCATTTAATCACTCAAATACAAGGTTTTCAAATGGATCTTTTGGATCTATCTTGGAGAAGCAATAGGTCACACTACTGAAATTTCTCTCTCAGATTATATTTATATGAAGTAGTTACATATGATTATAACAAACAAGTAAAAATCTTTTTCATTAAATAAATAACTTGGCAATTTAAAATCAGATCAGTGATTAATTAATGGTTTCATGTCTTATATGTATTATTTCCTACTGATTTCCTAGTGCTTCACTTATTTACAATATGTGCACAGATTGAGGGCCACTAGGAGTCTCATGCTGTCAGCATGGCCCATAGCAATTTCCCTTTTCTTCCCCTATTCTTTTTATTTGATCCATTCATTTAGGCTTTTCCCTAACCTCCAATAAGCTTGATTGATAAAGAAATAACAACTAAAAAAAATTCAAGAACGGCACTCCCCATCTTGCCAAAATACAATTTTAAGTCAAACAGTGATAATATAGAACTGTTGGAACCAGAACATAACAACAATAAAACTGACTATTTCTTGACCTCAGATTTGCTTTTAAAGTTGTGGAACATTTCCAGTGGTGTGGATGTATAAAAGAAAGCAGGAACTCTAAATACTAACTACACCATTTTAACTTCTCTTCCTACTCACAAAACAGCACTTAAGAGTATCAAAATATTAATACTGGTCAGATCTTCATTAACATGTGCACTAAAGCTGAGGAAATAACTAGCAAAAGATGTGCTTAAAAATGCTTTATAACTTCAATTCCAAAACATTTTTCTCTACATTTTTTGTGATATTCACATATCTGTGCTTGTCATGATATTCATTATCATTAATAGCTCCCTTGATAATCAGTGGTCTCCAAACACAGCATGAAGCATCCTTGTCTAAATATACCATGAGAAATGGCTACCTCTAACATGTCCTTTAATTATAGCCATAATAAAGGAGCAATTTTGCAAAAGGAAAGGTAATTTTTATAATTTCTAATCACATTTTTAAATGCTTTACATATTATTGGTGATTCAGCTCAGATGACACATATTAGCTACAAGAAAGAGGAAAAGAAAGAGAAAGAAAAAGAAAGAAAGAAAGAAAGAAAGAAAGAAAGAAAGAAAGAGAAAGAAAGAAAGAAAGAAAGAAAGAAAGAAAGAAAGAAAGAAAGAAAGAAAGAAAGAAAGAAAGAAAGAAAGAAAGAAAGAAAGAAAGAAAGAAAGAAAGAAAGAAAGATAGAAAGAAAGAAAGAAAGAAAGAAAGAAAGAAAGAAAGAAAGAAAGAAAGAAAGAAAGAAAGAAAGAAAGAAAGAAAGAAAGAAAGAAGGTGAGACAATTTCTGTCTGAGCATGACAGCAGTACAATACCCCACACAAGTACCACACTGAACTATTTTGAAAGCCGGGTGGTTTCTGTTGTTCTTTACATAAAGCATCAGTAAAAAAATATTTCAACTCTCAATACAATCTATCCCAATTTCCCCATTAAAACCAGGAACTCACAGTAAGAATCAGCACACCAGTAAATAAAAACAGTACTACTACTTTTCAGTTATATCCATATCTGGTTTGGTGTGCATGTAATGTTGCACATTCAGCTCCATAGTCAGCAATGAGAATAGGATTTCTGTCTCTCCAGAGTTCTGGGGATCTAAAACTTCAAACTGAGCTCACAGAGTCACATTAACTTTTGTCCAGCAATTAGAATGGGAAAGGATACTGCACAAGCATCATGGCTAAAAAAAAAAAAAAGTGCCATTATGCATATATAATGTAATACCATCCAGCGTAGGCTCCATACTGAAAGAGCAATAAATCCAGAGAATTAATCCAGGCTTTCCAATTACCCTGTATGGACCAGAATAACTTCACTTCTTGAATAAGGGTTAAGAATGGCGAGAATAATAACGGATCATAGTAATTTTTTTCTGTATTTTTTTTAAACTCTTGCCCTTGCTCAACATTATGCAAAGTTTGCACAAATTTTCCATAAAAATAAGGCACTGGTTTATTTATTGTGTGCAAGCAAATAGCTATAAATGAATTTATTACAAGTGTCTGAGTGTCATAAAATAGTATTACATTCAGCTAAAAATGAAAATCCAAATGAGTTGCAAATCATATCATTATAGTGATTAAATCCATAGCTTACTTAAGCCTATATTTCAAATTAAATATTTCTGAATTTATGTAAGACTTTGAGCAGACTATTTAACAAGAGCAAGCAAAAGCTTAGCACAAAAAAAAAATGCTGCTACAGCAGCCTGTCACCCTTGAGCCAGCAGCTTAATCTTTCTCTAAATTCTATAATGCTTTTTTCTTCATTCTAGATATAGAGTTGAAGCAGCATATTTCCCAGCAACACTGCATCTGTACTTTAAAACATGAGTTCAAATTCAATTTTTCAGAAGCTGAGCCAAATTTAACCTTATTTTCATATTTGTATACCTACCACTGTAACTGAGATAAAGAAAATGAAGCTATTTACTATCAGAAAAGTCTTGCTGTTTTTCTCAACCACAAAAAGCAATGAGGTATTATGCATGAATGTACCAGTTCAACTACCTGTGCCATTTAGTCCAATTCATCTCTCCCCCCTCCCATGCCAACCACATGGATTGAACAGTCCCTCCAGAGCAGGACATGTTCCTTGGGAATTGCTAGAAGGGCAGGCAACTTACCAGTGTTTCATGAAGTCAGCACTGGTCTGGGTAGTAACCATTTTCATCTGCAGTCTGAGATGGCTCATATGTGATGAAGAGAAATACACAATCAGTGCATTTCCTTCTAAGTTATTGAACACTAAGCAATAAGCGAAAAGAAATTTACTGTAGGGAAGAATTGGTGTCAGTGGTCTCAATGGAAAATTACAAAATAGCATACAAGAATTAGCCTAGTTCTTCTGAAACAGAAACATTACATTTTTCATTCTTAATCAAATGATTGTTTTGTCCAACTCATCATTCAGCTGCTGACAGCAACAAATACTAAGTATTTCAGAAAAAAAAATGCAAGTAAGCCCTTGGACTATAATAAAGTACCTGATTCTAGATATTATCTCTTTCTGGTCCAATCAGTTAACATTTACAATGCCATTTATTTTTATCTTGTCCAAAATATTTGTGGCTGTTCTCAATATTGGTTTTAAAGGTGTCTTGTACAAGTGAATGATTCAATTTATTTATGTGTTGCATCTAAAATATAATTCATCAGCTTAGATTCTAAGGTTCATAGGTTCATACATTCTAAATCTGTGGTGCTTCTTCTTCATCTCTACTCTAAACTTGAATTGGAAGAAGTAGTAATTGAAAGCAGCAAATCATCTTCCTAATTTTTATACCTCTACAATACCTGTTTGCTGGTCTTTATAAAGCTATAGTCACAGATTTTTCAGCTCCTCTCATTTGTAAATCTAAACATTTTGCTTCACATTTGATCTTTTTTCTTATTTTTTCCGGATTTTTGGTAGAACTTTCTAAATTTAAATGTAATATTTCAGAGGAAAGTAAAATTTGATGTCTTTGCACTTACACAAGCAGCTTGTTGGAAGAGATTTGCTAAGCAAGCCCATTCAGCTGCACAGCATCTAAGCAGTGCTCGGGGTATGTTCACCATCCAATGAGGATGAACTGTCACAGGGGCCCTTTTACCTCTTAGTCCAGAGTCTGACTTATGTCAGAAAGTGTGCACACAGTTTCATTGAGGAGATGATGTTTTCCTGCTAAGTAACTGCATGTTCATGACACTATTGTATGATGAGTAAATGTTGACATATTGTATGATGATGTAATTATATGATGACTAAAGTAGTTTTGTAGAAGATCATATCCTATTGTAGCTCCACAGTTGCTAGCAGGGAGATCCCAGTGTTACAGAGTATGTGGCTGGGCTAAATGTTTTTTAGTGGGTGTGATGTGCATGTTCTCAGAAGCACAGACATTTCTCTGAGCAAAAGGAACATGCCCATACACTTTCTTTTCAGGCAGTTTGCCTTCCAATATTCCATCTACTCATCACCAGTCTTGTTTAGACTTGTACAAAGTGTGTGGGGATTTTCATGTTGTGTCATCAGCACTTACTATAAAGAGCAGAAGGCAGATGGAATTGAAGTTGGCTGCATGCTACAGAAACCAATATGCCTTAACCATCTTATCCCAATGGGCTGCCTACACCTCAACAGCTCTTACTGAAGCTCATTTGAACTGACAGAGGTCATGCTTTTAAATGGGCATTAATAGATTAATGTATCTCTTTGTACTGCAAGTTGAGATAAGACAGCCCCAATTTGCCAGATCAACTGACTAAAACAAGGATGTTTTCATATACTTTATGGTATATCAATACTCCAGTGGTTGCAACACTTCTTGTTCAACTCAGTTTCCAAATTCATTTTTTTATGGGGTAATTCAGGCCACTTGACCTAGAAGACATGTAATAAATGTAGTAAGGCTGAGATATATTGCATATACTCAAACCCTTGGAAGATACTACACCATTTGGAGAGATTATGCAAATTGTCTTTATACCTTTCTCCTACCAAATGAAATACTGATACCTTTTCAGCATGGGCTGCAGCCAATGCCAAAGGAAATGTGTAAGGACAACACGGATTCTGTGCTGAGCATTTAAAAGATTTTGCTTTATCTTCCAGAAAACTCTTCAGCAACACACCTGAATCTCAATGAGAGGCTAATAATCTGGAATTTATAAAAAATCCCCATTTAAATGTATATTTTTCTTTTGAAATGACATGAAAATGATAATATCAGTATAAGAATATGGTCTCAAGTTTTCACAGTCACCTGAAAAGCCTCATACTGGGCAATGGCTTCTACTAAAAATGGAATTCCTTCAACACAGTAATATAGTTATGATGCATAAGAAAGATGGATAGAGTGGGAACTTGCAGCCAAAGAAAAAAATATTTTATACATTTTGTAGGCAGTTCAAAGGAACCACATCAGGACTTGTTATACTGTTGTGAGCATATATGCTTCTTGTGTACAAGATACATCTTGTTATTTCTTAACTATCATTAGGTGTAAAATTGGTTTTACAGTTCTAAAAAGTCACAGAGAGCTGAAGACCCTAAAAAAAGACAGAAAGTATCTCTAGTTACATATTCTGTATTTAAATGTTAAAAAAAATAATCAACACTTCCCTAAAAATTCAACATTTGGTATATTTCCAAGAAAATTTATTTCCAATTTAAAAATAATTCTTATGTATCTGTGTAAATCACTTTATTAGTTTGTTTAATAAGTGTGTAACTCATGCCAGTTTTGGGGATATAATTCCCTGGAATGATAATGCGATTGCTGAAATACATACATACACACATACACACTCTTAGGTTGTTTGATCTGGGTAAATGCCTGTGAACGGTGAGATACAAATTCTCTATAACTACTGATTTAGTTTATATGCAAAACAAAATCATGGTTTACAGAATCCCAGAATCCTTGAGATTGGAGTGGTCTCTGGAGATCATCTAGTCCTTCTCAAAGCACGTTCTGGATGACTCATATCAAAATGCCTCTTACTGATTCACAGTTCTACAAATTTTTACTTTTCTCACCTGTTACAACAAAGGCCTTAAAACACTTTTTCAACTATATCTGTATACTGAAGATAAGTGCCTTGTAAATCTTTCACAAAGCAGGCACTTGGTTCATTGGAACACATAATCTATTGAAGAAACTAATCATATTCATTATTCTGAGCTGCTCATAACAAGAGATCTAGCCAGAGTCAACTTTGCTATGACATTATTTGTATCCTTCAGTCTGCACAATTAATAATTTCTTATTTATACTCAAATTTTGCTATGCAATCTTTGTATAAAAGCCACATCCTTTCAAAACCACGATCTATTAACAGCTTAATGCACTGAAGATACACAGGGTAAACAGCAACACTATTGGACTGGTACATTACTCTAAGAAATGCAACAATAAATGTCCTTCACAGGGGACTGTAATATTCTTTATAATACTATAACAGGCAAATACCAATTAACAAACTTAGGTTTCAGTTTTCCAGCCTCAGATAATAAATAATGCTTCCTATTTTCTGGTTGCTATTCTTGAGGTTCCTTCCTCAGAGCTCAACATAGTGATGATGGGATACTTTCTCTGCACCAAAATGGCAGAAGGGAGCATAGTTTTCATCTGTTGTGCCGCCTAGACTGAATTTTTTGCAATCACGTGGCAATTACCTTTCATTGTAGTGGAATTCCTTAACTGAGCAAGATTAAAAGTGGACTGTCTGTATAACAAAGCATACTGAAGCAGAAAGAGTGGGAGGAATACCAGCAAAATAGGGAGCATAGAGGAGGAGCAGAGAAATATCAAAAAGGGTTGTGGAGCACATTGTAGAAGAGAGCGAGAGATCATCAAAAAGTCCTGTACAAATCTACTATATTAACCAATTTCTACGACACAGGGTTAAGTGGTATTTCTACTTCTATTTTGTTACTCAAAGAAGCTTCCTATATCATTAGCCTCCTTTAACTACAGTACAAAAATATCATTGCCAGGGTTCGTTGCGTATGTTTTTAGAGAAATATGTGAGACATCAATGCACATGACTATTTCTTAAGCAATGCAAACAGCAATATTTCTCGAAATATACAAAAAAGTTTAATGGAAGCATCTAAACCACTAGACTTTGTATCTAGCCTTCTTTGGAAAGAAGGATGAACTGGCTTGGCTTTGCTAGTCTGTAAGACATATTTAAAAGAAAGCCAAGAAAAGGAAAGAGTCCGAATAGACGTCATGAAAACTAAGAAGATAAGAAAAGTTGAAGTTCTGAAAAGAACCCTTTCACCGAGCCTCCTAATAAAGACGGTCCATCTCTTCATTACCATGCTACTCATCCACCTCTGTTACTCTGCACAAAAGGGAAAAAAGCAGTCTTTATAGTTGTACATGATTATATTTTCCTTTTGTATTGAGTTCAAAGTCTTTTCTAAAAAAGCAAGAGTAGATTGCTCACAATGTAATGGGCCATTCCCAGGAAATGAAAAAATGGCCTTAACGTTTTATATTAATACAATAGGTTATGTATAAAACAGGTTTTAAAAAGTTAATGCATATTAGCTTAGAACAGCCATATTTTAACACTGTGCGACTGAAAGTTCCAGTAGAGCAGATGAATGAAACTACAGAAGAAAAAAACCTGCTATGACAAAGAGATAAAGGTTTAACTAAAAGGACTCAAATCTATATTTCAGGTGCCTCTTTACCTTCCATCAGGAAACGAGTTATTAGGAGTAATGAAATCAGAGACAGAAAATACAAAAAGTTTTTAGATCCTTCTGTGCAAGGCGGCGACACCAGCCTTTACTTCTTCACTTTATAATGATTCCTTTGAGTTGTGGTTCTGAAAAAGCTGTGAAACATCTTCCTGTTATTTCTTTTTCATCTTTCCAAACACTGGCCAGGAATAACCCCATCCTATTCTTTTCTTGGATTTTTGAAACACATATTGACTGTAATGACTATAAATTATCTGGTTAATGTGTTGGATTTATAAAAGTGTTAGAGCTCCTCTACGCTGCTACGAGGTGCCTTTGAGAAGGTGCAAGGCACGAGAAGAATCTAACTTTTTCCATGCCTGCTTCTACTTTGGGCCACTGCAAATATTAACTTCAGAAATTTTTTTTAAGTTAACTGGATTTCAGGACAGTCTCACCACATCACTCCCCACCTGATGAGCTGTTGGCTTTCTCTTCACCACAAGTAGCAGTAGACTGCTAGCCAACATCACCTCTGCCAAATACCTCCCCTGTAGTCCTGATGGTCAGTTTCTGGGTGATACTCTCCCTAAATTGGGGGTTTTAAGATTCAGATACAGATTTCTACCAATCTCAGTTAAAATGTGCATATGTAAAAGAAGCAACTGCTTCATAGCTTTGGTCACTCTTACTGTACTGCACCAACTACTCTGAAACCGCCATAAGCACTGAACCAGTAGTTTCCAGACCACATCATTACACACTGCAAAACACAGGAAGTCAAGTAATAAACCTTGCAGTATCTGCATCTTCAGCCCTGATCTTTGGCTGCGCATCTAGGGCTGTAATTGAATGCCTTAAGTGCTGCATGACAGAAAAAAACAGTACTGCAGAGTTACATATCCTTTCCATTAACCTACTTAATCTCCTAAACGATTGGAATAATACAAGGTTTGGGGATGAAATGTCTTAAGAAACACTATAACCACCTCTTCTTACCTCAAAATTTTCTTCAGATCCTTTTGATCTGAGCAGAGCCATGACTACTAGAATGTAAAAAGAAGCATTTCAATGTCCAGAGATAAGTTTCTGGTGGAAGATTATAGGCTCTGGGTTTTCTTATCACGAAGATTAGTAGCCATCGTATTAGAAAATTTTTAAAAGACATTTTTGGTCATCTACTACATAAAGGAAAATTCCAAAACTTAAACAAGTGTGCTCTTCCAACAGTTCCTCTCATCCCACTCAAAATGCAAGTCAAAAAGTAAAAATCATTTTTTAAAGTGTTGCCAGTTGTCTGCTTTCAAGCACTGGCTGACCTTTCTCTTATGATGACCGTTTCGTTGCTGATGGCACCACTCAAATTATTTAGATACATAGTACTATTTAGGTTTTCTAACAGACTTTGCATTTGACTGGTAATTCCTGATAGAAAAGTGACCTGTATACAGAATTGTGAACCAAGTTAAGAAGCAGGTCTGCCTGTGCTAGTGAAAAGTAAAGAGTATCAAAAGACCACAGACTTAAGTACAAATTTATCTACTATAGATGTAAAAAATTTAAGAGTAAAAGATTTTCGGAGTTTCTGCTCAATATCAACAATTCTGAGGAGAAATTGTATTTGACCTTCTTCATCTCTATAGTAATAGTTTCATTTATGCTATTGTTCTTCCTTGTGGTCCCAGTTAGAATTAAGACCACTTTAGATTTACACCATCTGGCTCTGTATGTGCACCATGGAAGGCCAACAACAATCTTGTGCAGTAAAAAGTCTAAAAATCAACAGTACTTGAATATTGAATTTTGGTTCTTCTCAGACATATATTATCAGATTGTAAACATAGTACCAAAGTGAAAATGGCAGGAGACCTGATCTCTCCCCCACTTTTCTGAGTAGTTTTATGAATCCAATTTTTCTTTGCACAAATGGTGCACATGGAGAGAATATTTTTTTTCCTATGAATGACAGCATTTGTATGCAAATGGGACATTCAAATGCAAATGAATGTATTTGCACAAGAAGCACTGGCCCACCTGCCACACAGCCTTGGCTTTTCGACTTTCAGGGCCTGGTGCTGCGAAGCAGAAAGTGAATAGGGGAATAAGAATGCCAGCCATATTTCAAAAGGTGAATGGTCAGTCACTGTGAACAGCAAGTGGGAAGGATAAAACAATGGTGAAAAAATTAAAAAAGGAACTGTACAAAGAATTGTTACAACTGTTCACATGAGGCATATGCACAGACCACCATTACCCAGAGCTGAAGCAGTGGCAAACTGGAAGCAAGGAAAGAGGACGTACTATAAGTGAAATCAAGGCTTTTGACAAATTCCTTTGTTTGCCTTTTTATTTAGCAGCTGTTATATTAGAGGCAAGGATGAAATCTTCTCTGAAATAATGGAATCTTACCACACTGAAACCCTGTTAATGAGATCTGGAAACATTCTTAAAATACCAGAAAGGAAGTTTTTTTGCAGTCACATATTGCCAGTCTTTTTCCTTATACAAATGATTAGCTCTTAAGAAATAAAAATCTTGTTCTTTTCTAGACTTCCCTGTGCTCTCAGTATCACTGCTATGCTGACAGCATAGGGCATGAATCTGTTTCACCAGGCCAGCTCGGACTTCTAGTAACAAAAGTTTAAAAGTCAGTATTGAAAAGATCTGAGAGTAGTGCATCATGCAGTTGAGGATCTGCAGCCTTTAACTCCTTTTTACTAGAAGCAGCAAGATTATTCAGATAACTTCTCAACTGTTTCTCATTATGCCTTGTATGCAGCCCAGGAATTGCAGTATATATCCCAAAAGTCTATCCCAAAGACAAAACAACACCAAAACCCCATTGCCCTGCAATGGTTCTTCAGGAGCTGGCTGTTGATACACACATGCAGCAGGTGGACATTCAGTGAAGCATATAAATCCTGTACAGAAGGCTGAGGGAATAGGCTTTTGGGGGGCAGAGCAGCCTGCCAAAATATGCCTGCAAAGTGACTGATGCATTGAATCTCATGAGCCCTCCTAGACCTAGCTGAAGATTTTGGGGCCATACAGCCCCCAGATATTTTTTTCCTTTTTAATTTTAAATGTGTGATTACCCCTTACTTTCTGTCACCTCTTCTGCTTATAAACTTCTGCAGGGCCCCTCTCACTGCTCTTATTTCCAACAAGCTGTTGTGTTACCCTAACCCATGGGGCCACCTCCTCCCCAAGGCATTGAGATGACTCGTGCATTCATGTATGCAGAGTGGCAGCTGGCCTTAAGGCCAACCAGGGATGTGACCCATCTATCAGTTACTTGATTTTCTTGAAACTCTGAACCCTGCTAAAATAGACAACTCATGCAGAGCTTCACTACTAGCAGTACTTCTGTCATTTCCTTGATTGTTTCTGGAAAAAATGGTTTCTGGAAAGCTACCATTCACAAAAATGTATGGAAAAACTTGGAACACCATTAAAATTTTCATCATATCTGACTCAAGACACCCTTACTTCTGGGAACCCGAGTTGCAAATTGAGGGAGTTGCCTCAGAAAAAAATTAAATTTATTCTCTCTGAAATCACAGTCAGCTAGCTACTACAGAGTAGCCATCCTTACCCACACACTCCTCCTCTTTCTTCACTTTCCACTGGTTTGCCAGTCAACAATGCCTGTCTGATGAGTATCACTTAATTTTGTGTTATCAAACCCTCACAAATATAATTTCAACTAGTACAAAGCGTTGTCTCAGTAAAGGTCGTTTCAGGGTATTTTGCAAATCATTGCAAAAGTCCATGCAAAAACCATTGCAAAGGTCCTCTTGTCCAGTAATGCTGCAAAAAAGGAAACAGTAGGGGCACATTGTAAATGGAAAACAGGTTGATGCCACAAAGGCAATGAATTCTTTGAACAGAATTTGCCAATATGTTTTATTATGGAGTTCAAATGTGAGATTTATACTGAAAGAATAAGAACATCCCATAAAATAGGTATGATCATGAATTTGTAAAGTTTCCTGAATGCTCCTGGAACAGCTCAATGAAGGAAGATGTCCCAATATCTGCAAAAAATTTAAATACTTGTGCTATTTGAAGAATGAGATGTAAAATTTTATTAACAAATACAGAAGTCTCAACATTTGATCTTCAGCTATTTGCAGATGCAAACTTAAAAGCCGGCCAAAACCAGAAATGCTAATTTATTGCTGAATAAACTTATTTAATTTCTTCATTGTATTTCTGTGTGTTCATGTGTATAAGTCCCAACCTGAAACACAAGGACTCCGAAACTGAGACTGTGGTCCAAGTTATGTCACACTGAAAATACATACAGATTTCTGATTAGTTGGCTGATTGAAAAACAAACATTGAACCACATGACATTTCCCTGTCACTGGGGATTCAAAAATTAATTAAGCCAATTGTAAATCTATAAATACCTTAAGAATTTTTTCATATAATTATATGGAACTTCAAAGCTATAATAAAGTGAAAGGTCATCCTGATTCTGCATGACCAGATATTACACATCAGCCACACACAGTCACTAAACCCCATTGCAGGACCAATTGAAAGAATAAATTATATTTTAAATCTAATATATTATATTAGATTTAAACAATAAATTATATTACCTTAAATATTAGGTAACAATATAGACAAATTCAATGTAAGATGTGTTCTGTAACAGCAATTCATCTTTTTTTTTAATGAAACAAAAAAATTTTAAGTGTGTGATTTTTGTGGGCATTTATATAGAACAACCATGCTACCCATTGTAGATGTAGGCAGTGAGGATGAGCTATCCCAATAGATATCCAGATGAAATTCCTATGGAATCCTGTATGCACACAATGACTTTAATCCTTTTGCTGTCTTTTTCTCAGGAAGAAGCAATTCCTAATGATTTGATTATATTACACAAGCAAGCCTTTCAGAGTGGCATAGAAGAAAGGTTTGCTGGTATTGCTCTGAATCTGTTTTTTTAATAATATTTTTAATAACAAACATGCACTAAACCTTAAGAGGGATGTGTTCGCAGGACACTATCAGCTTCCCATTGTACCACACAGATATTTCCAACATGTAAGAAGAATCATTCCCAAATAATGTTTGAAATTAGTTCAGGAGCATTTGGTGACTGGGCAGCTTTTGGTACATTCTTGGATTTTAGCCCATTATTTTGAAAACACTCCAGCTCACTCCAGGAGTAGGGACTGCTGGGTAGCTGAGTCAAAGTGAGAAGCAAGCTACAATTCAGGAAGGAGGCTCAGACAGTGGAAGCAGTCCCATTACATTGTACAAACTCATTTCTCACTGAAAATGTCGCAGTTTGAAGGTTTTCTTTGTGACTGGAACAAATAAAAGCTTTTAGGGCTTTCTGAGAACCTAGACACCACAATATGATCAACAGGGGTAAACAACACGTGATACATTTCTCTCCTCCATTACTAGCTCTGAACAGGAAGTGAAGGGAAAGAACCTTGCCAGATTTACTGGATGTTTTAGGACTTCTCTTTCCCTGAAATGATCAGTGCAGGATTTCACTCACTGCTTCTAGAAGTATGTTCACACAGACTTTCCACCTTCACACACATTGTGAATTTGAACAGTGCCTTGATTAAACATTTGACTTCTTTCTTCTTTCCCCTGAAACTGATTTCGATCTTGGTGCCTACACAAAGTGCAGCATTAATATATGTCATACAGCCTGTGTAAACCCACGAGATTTTACCATGTCAGCTTTTGTAAAAATCTGGTTTTAAACATCTTATAACCTTAAGTCTTATAACCATAGCATCTGTTAGATGCATTGCCTGTTTACTGGCCTGTCGCTCTAAGTAGGGCTGAGAGTTTACACGTCCTGTTGTTGTGACCAGTGCTTATGCTGGCATGATCTGAACAGCTCCTGCTCAAATCCCAGCTACAACATTTCATTAAACCATGCAGTTATCACCATAATCCCATATTAGGGCCTGAGGAACCTAGCTCCAATAGTAGGGTGTATTTTCAGTTCAAAGCCTGCAGCCAGAAGATTACTAAATCCCCCAGCTGTGAGAAAATTCTCCCATCCCAGAGTCAAACCAGTGAGAAAACACACAGGTCCCTCAGCCTCCTCTTTAGGGTGAAGTAGAGTAACTTACTCCACATTTTCAGACTGGTAAAATTAATTTCCCTCAAACCTTTAAACCCACCACTGTGAGGTTTTGCATCCTCCTCAGGTGCTGGATTAAAGATACATGACTTGGGCATTTTATACTCTCTAGGCACTCTCTAAGCACTGCAGGAAAGAAAAAACTTTTCACCCCATTTCAGAGTTTCCAAATTCTTTATGCCTACCTGTCCATCCAGCTACTAATGCTTTGCCTTTGTGTAAGGGCATTACAGAGCACTTCTCACCAGAATTTATGATCCTCAATGAATCATTTAATTCATACATAATTTAGACACTCAAGACAGTTAAAAGAGTAGTCTCACCAACAAACAATGATGTTCTTGCACCAAAACAGCACCAAGTACTGCTATAGCATAATAGTAACAAACAAGGTTGCCATCCCATCTTACCAAAAAATTTGCATATATCAACAGCCTCGCACAAAATGGGAACTAAACTCATGAGTACATTTCCAAAAATACGTGCTTGAAGAGATGAGATAAACAGCAGCATCACAACAGGGAACTAGATACACGTCCAGAGGTCCAGTGTCTCTTATCACACATACTACTGTAAGTTAACCTGTAAGTTAAGGGCTTGGAGAAAATGTCATTTATCTTTGCAGGGGGATAAAGCCTGTATATACAGTATATTAAAAGTAAAATTTTAAGAGTGTTGGGAACAGAAGGCAATAAAGAAATACCTATCTTCTTTCTAATTCCACAACATGTTAATATTAATGAGCCAAGAAAATTCTTGCCACTCATTTTCAAATGTTCATTCATGTTCTGCACTCTGCGCCCGATCCTTCAGCTACTGCAGATTCAAAGACTGCAAGGGAGACAGGGTTACTTGTGACTAAAAGCAAAGAAATAATATAGTGCTTTAATCACAGACCCTCCTAAATGGAAACCATAAATTTATAATCTATACCTATACTACAGCCTTTCCTGAGAAATGTTACGGTTTTTTGCCAAATGATAATTTCAGTTCTATGTAGACTACATGAGTATCTACAGGTGTTTTAATCATCTATTTGTATACATTTATTGGTAGTTCGATGGAGCATATTCTACAGCATTAATAAAAAGTACTGATCTATAGCTCTCAAGTACCTTACATTGAGTCATAAGTACCATTTCAATAGGACTTCTTAATGGTTTTTTTTTATTTTTGTGATTTAATGCACTATGGTTATTCTACATATATTTAGCTTTCCCATGTGAAGCTCATAAACCGGAGACGAGAGAAAAGAATGATGATAAACTATGCCACCACAGAAAAATGTAAAAGAATATAAATTGGACATATATGCCTGTCCAATAATTAGATCAACTCTACTGAGTTTGTTTTGTGGCTGTGCATCTAGAAATATTTGCTACAATTACACATCTGGGCAGCTGTATGCATCATATTTTGTTGGTTTGGGAATTGTGTTCTATTTTGGACATGCCAGACAGGCCTTTTGAATAAGTGGCTTTAGTGTCTTTCTTGGTAGACAGCAATAGTGGCTAAATGATTAAATGCAGGAGATGGCAAAAATAACAAGTCAGTACTAATTATGAAATTTTTAGAGTATCATAGAATAATGATGGCACACAGCTTTTGCAAGAGGAAATTATCCAGTTTTGCTATGCAATTCAGATGCCAAGCGCCAAATTTGCCTGTTTGATTGGGCTGGCACTTCCCTCAGAGACTAGAAGAAGCTTCCATTAGCTTTCATCGGCCTGAATCAGAAACATCTGTTAAAAGCACTCATTGGTTGAGATGAACAGTCAGAGACCTGCACAAGGGCAGAACCTTTCCCCTAAGGTAGGTGATAAGTCAGTTATATATTATCATTACTCTGCATGTCAACCTATGCATATATTTTATTGAATTTCTAACTCAGCTCAAGCCTGTGTCTTTCTTTGAGCTCTCTTAGTGATATTCTAGAATCAAAATTCAGCATCATACATTTCTTTCTTCCTTCAAACTGGTGCTCTGTTAGTCTTCACAACAGCATACAAATGCATTCGAAGTTTCAGAAAGCTAAGGAAAAAACCCCAACTCTTTCAGTCATCCAGAATAGCTGAAATACAGTGCAAACAAACTTAAACATTAATTTTTCCATATCTTGCTCTTCTCTTTTAGACAGAGATTTGATTTAGTGCATTCTGTGAAATCACTTCTAGCTGCTGCAGACTTACCAGGTCCACATTATTGCTGTTTTTGAGGAAAAAGCAAGGCCCCATCTACAGGTTTTAGCTATACCCCGCTGAAAATAAGCACAAAATAGAGGATTATTCAGCACGTAGCTGTGAAGTGTCCATGTTAGGGTATGTTTGGCCGGCTGTGCTAATTGCATCCAAACCCCCATGCCCACGCTCCTACTGGCACTGCTCCATCTCCACATTTACTATAGTTCTGCCTCTTTCCCTCTAATAGCTTCTGGCATGTTCCCCAATCCCACTATTTCTAATACGGGCATCCCTTTGCCAAATTGTGGAGGCAGCTTGGGGAAAAGGAAAACCAAAACAAAGCAGCCATCATCTTCAGCTGAAACTCACCCGCGTGCGTGGCTGCCTTCCAACATGTCTGCCAATGCCTGGCTGCTACAGGAGTTACTGCAGGAGCTGGAAAATCGAGAGGAAGGAGCAAAAATACACAACAGGCACAGAAATTAATGTTACTGGCTTTAAAGGCAACAGCCATCTGTTTTCCTTACTGCCTGGCAGCATCAGGAGCTCCCTGCAGTGAGGATAGAGATTTGGCAGGTTTCCGTAACCCTGTTGAGCTTTTACTGTCCCTACCAGCATCCCCTGCTGCTTCTCTCCACACCCTCAGACCAATTATACTTAGACTTTTTAATGCAGCAGCAGTGCCCACACAACGGGCACTTTAATGACCAACACCTATCAAAACCAGAAAAGTTCAACTACTGCTTAAGCATGGAATTTCTAAATCTGGAATTAATATGATTTTGCAGCCATATTGCATCCAAATCATAGGAAAACTGGCTTTAAAATGTAGCTGAGGTAGAGTTTACACCTGAGAAAAAGAACTTGATTTAGTTTTGTGATAGCATGATCTTACCTATATTACCAAGATGTCAAGAAAAATTGTGTTGTATTTTCCTTCTGTGGCTACCATTTGGGTTTTTATTTGCATAATGCTGCTTTCCCAGGCAGAAGGTTGCCAGGAAAACAGAACATGAAACCTGTCACAGAAATGCAACAAAGACAATTTGGAGGCTTTGTTTTCATGTAGATCTAAACTGATTTCAGTGTACTTAATTGCCATAAAAATTAAAATAGAAATTTTCTCAGTGTATAAGGTTTTGTTGTTTTTTTTCTTCATTGTGTGCCAACTTTTAGCAAATAACAGCAAGTAGTAGAAAAAATTTAGCAGGTAAAAGAATGTAAGAACATACATTAGTAAAAAAACCAGCTATCCATAACCATAATCTTCGCTTGAAGCAGCAGCTTTTTAGTGCAGTTCTTCAGGGCTGTTTCTGTTCTCAGTTATCACAGTTTTAATATAACTTACAATCACTTCCTAGAGACTTAGTTATCCGGATTTTACAAAGCGTTATCTGCTTTAGGAAAAACCAGAGTGATGCATACAGTAATCTGTCATGCAAGAGCAAGAGCAGCTGGTGTAGCTTACATAAAGTGGCAAATAGCCCAATGCAATAAAATGTAAGCATGTTCATAGCAAGAGCAACTATTGGCGTAGAACAAATGCCAAAATGTATTTCTATTTGGATCACATATAAAATTATCTGTTTGTCTTCTGTCAAAATGAAGATAAAATAACAGGATACAATTTCCTTAAATTTGGGGGCCGCAGAGTCTCTTCAAAATTTAGATTTTCTTTCTTTTTTTTTCTTCTTCTTTCTTTTTCTTTTTCTTTTTCTTTTTCTTTTTCTTTTTCTTTTTCTTTTTCTTTTTCTTTTTCTTTTTCTTTTTCTTTTTCTTTTTCTTTTTCCCACATATATTTAGTGCTCCCGGTTAGAAAATCTGAGTAATCATATAAATCTCAGCAAGTCAAAATCCAATAGGTTATTTTATACATCCCCTTGTCACCTGAATTATGAGTGAATTTGAGTGAAGGGATGTTTGTTTGAGGGTGGGTTTTCTATTCTGCTCGGGGGGGGGAGGGAGGTTTGCATAAAAGCAGAACATGGAATCAGTGAGGGTTTTTCTCTGGTTTCGGTGAGGTTGTTTTGGGTTTTTTAAAGGAAAGCGATTGTCCATTCAAGCATTTAGTACCTGTTTTGTTAAGACAATTTATTATTTTTCTGCTAGTTGTACTGCAGTAACTTTAACCACCAGGTGTACTTGGGTCACAGATTACTAAATGCTCTGCCCTTGTGTTACCAGAAGCACATTGGAAGAAGGCTGGAATTAGGCTGCATCCCAGCTGCAAACACACAGTAGTTGACAGTACATCCCCTGTGAGAGGGATGAGGGGCAAGACCTGCTTAAGACATCTGAAGCTATTGAAACACAGACTAAAAATAGTAGCAGTGATCTCCACCACACTGGGACCCACTCTGTTCACGGACTTCGCAGCAATTTAATCACTGACTGCAGAGGGTGCAGTTTGATGTGCTGTTTTCCATATACCTGCATAAGAAAGATGATCTCATGGTGGTATACTCTAGATGCCATTATAAGAGTTCAGTAGTGCCTCCTGTTATGAAGGCATTTATAAATCCCCTCTAAGGCTGTATTTTCTCTCTTTTTTCTCTTGTTAAAGGATTGTTTGCTCAGTTTGGTTCTGTAAGAGTATCAGGTTTCCATTTTCTACTCAAAGGGCCTTGTCAGAAATGCTTAGTGTCTCAAAGAATTAGTCCCTTATAAGTCTTTGTTTCCTTGTCATTGAAAGCAACATGAACTATGGGCCTACAAATACTGTTTTCAGTCAACTCTGTCTATAAGCCACTGATGAAGTTATTTGCTGAGGAGTGAAATCCCTCCATGGGTCAATATTAACAGTATTGAGATAAACGAAGGAGCTAGGGAAAGCAAAGTGGTTGCTTTAGTTAAGTTTTTCCATCTTTTTGTGGACAAAATTGTAATGATATTACAACTTAACATCCTGCCTTTTGCATAATGGTAAGAGCAGCAGCATGGCCTAACTATATGTGACAGCCACAATGACTCGTCATGTGGTATGTTTAATGAGCTGTGTTTAATGAGAGCTGAGACACTTCCTGGACACTGTCCGTAACTGTCCTTCTCTGAGGCTATAGTCAAACATCTAATGTGAGAAGAAACTATAGAGGCAGTATTTTCTTGCTCTTTCTGCTGTGACTATGAACTCATCCAATGTGAAATGAATGTTGGAACGACCCTGTGAAAAATAGAAAATAAAAGCATAGCAAATGAAGCCACCTTTTTCTTCTGAGTGGATTAACCCAGCGTCCTAGTTATGGTAGTTTTAACATTGCTATTAATAAGGCCTTTCTTATTTCTTTTAAGGTCATATACCTTCCATGAATAAATTCCCATTTCAGTATCAAAAGGATTTGGGATGTAATGCTTACCTCCTCCCATCTTCCTTCTCCAAAACTTCCTAGCCAAAAAAGTTCTAATCCTAAGGAATCTACAAGAACCTATGAGTAGATTGAAACCCACCACAAGAAGGAGCAAAGCAGTCCTACTGTTAGTATCCAGCGTGCCATCACGTCATTGGGAAGTAAATAGTACTTACAGAAAGAAACTCACCCTGCAGAGAACACAGTTGGGTTTTTTTAATTATCCCACAGGTGTGGGTTCCAACACATTTAGGCCTCCACCAGCTGTACATTGAACACCTGCAAAGCAGATCGGAGTCCATCAGAGCCCATGGACAGAAAGTCATACTTTGCACTTCAATCTCTGTGAACAAAAAAAAGAGGGTACAATTTAACATGAACATTGTGGTCTAGATCGTGCTTTAGAGGCTTAGCCCTTTCTGAGTTGACAGAAAGAATGAGTTGTTCCACTGGTATTTTTGTATTTTAGTGTAAATGCTTCCCGGGGCCTAAAAAGCATTTCCTGGAGCAGCAACTACCAGGTGAGTTCAGCGGGTGCAGCTTGAACTTGGCACTCACTAGCAGAACTAGCACATCATGCTGCAAAGGAATGGGGCTTGGGACTTTTTACCTGTCACCCTCAACAGGGTCAGAGTTTTTCATTTCTCCCTTTTCATGCCTCCTATGACATGAATCCTGTGTAAATTTGACCTTGCTTAGGAAGATTATCACTCCCAGCAGAGACTCTGGGGAGGAAACATTCCTTGAGCTCTCTCTCTATCCTGAAACATTAGAATTACTAATAGAGCTCCCAGCTGCTATTATGGTTTTCATAATATAAACACCTGCCTGCAGCAATGACACAACCCAAGTAATAGACATTTGTCCACTATACAGCTAGAAATTACTTTTCAGCACTCCAGAACCAGACCAATTACAAACTGGTAAGCTATAGCTAAGAGAAAGAGTAATCCTATTCTGGTCTGGCAGCCATGCAGACCTCTGGATGCATATATGTTTTTTAAATGGTCACCTTAACTCTGCATTAAAGTTGGTTTAAAGCCAATAGCTCATTGCCCTAAGAAACTGCATTCCTTATGGGTTAATATTTCACTTGACAGGAATCCTTTCTGGCCAGAGATCAACTATGCAAACAGGTTTGTATCTCATTGTCTCCAGGAACAAGAGTTTTTCAAACCCTTCTCAAACACAGCTGAATCAAAATATATACTCCCCACTTCTCTTCCTTCTATTTAAAACTGTAATTCCAGGTCTGCTCTGTTCTCTGAGAATAGCATGCTTCTTTATTTTAGCTATATATTATTTAAGTTGGATACCATAAAAACATGGCTTTGGAGGTCACACATAAAAAGCCACTAGTATTATTTAGCCTCAAAAGGACATTCAGTACAAAGCGTCCCTCTCTTTTCCATTTGGGATTATCTGGGCTCACTGGGTCTAAGCTCATATCAGGAAATGTGTCTTCCTACATCTACTATCATTATATCCTCTGAGTAACATACAAGACAAAGATGACGTGGAACAGAGATATCACATTAGCTAATCTTCCATTCCTGTCCTACAACAGGTTAGTCACTAACAAAGAGCTCAATCTTACTGTTAAAAGCTGCTATATCAGTGTTGCTCCTTATGCCTTATCTTACATATGGTGGGCAATGGAACAGTTTGCATTTTATGCTCCTGCTTTCATGTTTTACTTTTGTCCACTACAAGGAAGTGCACCAGAAATTTGGGAATTAAGCTGGAAACAGCAAGACTGGGGGGAAAAACCCCACCTGAGTCAGAAAAGCTAGTAGGTGGTTTGCGTAAGAAAGTTGTATAAGGAAAATTAATCAATAATAGGGAAATTATAAACTTTATATTGACAATGGAGTTTGCTTTTAATGATTTCATAAAATGCTTGCTTATTTTTGAGTGCTTTGAGTCTCCCATTCTATCCCTTAATCTTTTTCCCTTTCCAGCACCTTTACGCTCTGCTTACAATGACATGCTAAAATTCTAAAATTATTATTGTAGTCCATATGATGTTTGTCCTTTTGTTATTCTGTTTTGTTATTCAAGTTGCCTTAAGTGAAAAACTCTAGTGAAAATCTATGCTTGTTGTATTGATATTATGACAGATGTTTGTAACCTTATCTAAAAACATTATGGTAATTTGACAAAACCTGAAGAGGAAGGGTTGAAAGGAGGTGGTTTGTTTCTTTTTTTTTCAAATAGAAAACTCTTTTCATTATGAAGCGCACACTGATTAGTTCTGTTTATTGCCTTTTCTGCCCAGATCTCGTCTTCTACCAAATCTGTTCTACCTTTCCATCTGAACTCATGAATTTAAAGTGTATGCATGGATGTAATTAAGGTGTCAATGTTACCAATCTTCATTCTGCAATACCAGAATGAATGAGCTTAAATTTTAGAAGCTGTTATTTCCCCCATCACAGACTAATTCTTGCAGACTTATTCTTCATATTATTACTTGCTTTTTCTCTCAATAAACATCATCTCAACGTAATGTTTAGCATCCTAGAACATAAAAATAAAAAAATAAAAAAAAAGGAAAAAACTGTCCAAACCCTCAAAACAATTCTGTAGTTGCCAACTTCCCCATTATCACACAGAACCATAGTACAAGGAAGCTGAGATGAATCTCTAGATCAATGCCTGCACTGTTCCAGCCAAGCCCTCTAGGTTAATGTCTTTTCTTACTAGGGATAGAGCAATCCTGGCTGACTGTTTCCATGGATAGCAGAGCTTCCATGGGTGAAGGAAACCCACTGGATGTCTCACTTGCCAAATTGAAAGTGCTTTTGCAGCTGTGTAGCCTTCCTGTAGCATCAGGTGTTAGCATTTGAGTTAGACATAAATGTTATGATTTTTATTTTTTCACTCTGAAGATATTGATTAGCTAGAACTGTTAATTTTGAGAAAGTCTGCTTAAGGAACTCTGTTTAACCTAACATGTTCAAAACCAAGTTTTGAATTCTGTCAAGACTTATTTCATCACTTAGACTTGTAAAACACATGGAAGCAAGAAAAAAAACTAGTTAAAGATTTCAGGAGAAACAAACCCACAAAATCAGAATATATCAACCATACTAACAGCTTTTCTATATGAATTTTTTTATATATAAAACACTGAAATTGAAAACTGCATTGACAGTGATTACTATAGTATGTAGCTTCCAGAATAATGCACTGAACAATTTCCTCCCTTGTTTATTTAATAAGAATACTTATCTTTTTTTTTTTTCCTAGTGATGCAGGTGTTGAGTTAACCTTTTAACTCCTGCAGAGGACATGAGAGCAGTACAGTAATGGATCTGGTGGCTGGACATCATTCAGCCATTACTATATGTCATTCTTCAGTTATTGCAATGTAGTGATAGAACATCCAGTAGAGATGTTGTTGAAGACAAAGGTCAAAGGGAGATAATTTACAATCCAGCACTTAATTTGTTCCTTCTAATTATGAGGGGGGAAAAAATCCTCACCATTATCCTACTTTATTGAGTAACAAGGAGAAAGTGCTAACAGAGCTCAGCCTGTGTGGGGAACTCGTGCCTGTGTAAGTTAAAGCTTTATGACATGATTCAAAGCCAGATGAAACAACTTACTTGATTTCAATTGATTTGGAATCAAGACAACTGAAAAGAGTTCTAAATAATTAGGATAACATTAGCTGCTACCTCTTTTTCTGTCAATAAACATCATGACCAGTATTGTCTTGTGAAAAATGTTCAGTCTCTTAAACAATTACGTCACATTTATTCAAAACAAAACCAAATGAGGGATAGGCCTTGTACTAAAGAGGAAAGCTTAGGTAAAGGTGCATTTTCTGTTCCATATGAAATATATTCCTGTGGCAATTAGTGCCGAAAGTGAATGTAGTTGTAATAATATTTAAGATAAATTCCCTCAAAACAGAATATATAAATGGACAATGACCAGACTGAATAAAGGCATTTGGTTATTTAGACTGTGCTATACAAGTCCATAAGCTCAAACACCTTCATTTTACAGTCATCATCATCATCACAAAATATATGTAAATAAACACAAACCGCTCTGTGTTATGGCTATGCTGATGCACACTCAAGGGCTTCCAAGCAAGCCACAGTAGTCCTGTTGAGTGGCAGCTGGAGTGCACAAACAGGCCTGGCTCAGTGCAGAATTGGTTGAAGAGGTGCCATTCCACCTCAGAACCATTTCTGAAATTCTTGTATTCTGTTTCACTAGGTGTGGAGTAACACCAACCCCTTTCACATGATCTCATTATTAGCAATCTTTTCCACACATTTGTTCAAACAAAAGGGGGTTAAGATTCAGAAAAGGGTGTCAGGAGTGGAGGAATGGTTCCATAATTCCGTAACTATTTTAGCATTTTGCTAGTCTTTGAATTTCTGCAAATGAATTGGGCTACAGGAATAATTGTAGGTAACAGCAATGCATTATATGTCAGATACCTTCTCAGGTGCTTGTATATAGAGAGGGTATTTGAATAAAACTGTTTGGGTTTTATTAACTCTAGTGCTTTTAGCCACATCTGCACAGAGTGCTCTAGCTGAAAACAAATGCAAATGAGCAGAGAGAAAACGTGTGTAATGTGAGCACTGGGGTGTTCAGGTGTTTATGCTGTACCTCACACATACCAAACAAGCAAGTCTACCCACTTTTTGTTTGCTGTTTACCCTTATGCAGTATGTACTCTACAACTGTTCTAACATGTATTGGCATGTCTGACCCCTGTGTGAAAGACAAAGAAGATTCTTTGCTTCACTCCATGTGTGCCATACATTAGACCAATACAAAGCAATAAACAAGACTTTCGATTTGGTTATACTCTCCTGACCTGATAGTGCTTCTACTCTTTTTCTACTTGTTTTACAACAGAAAAAAAAAAAAAACAAATCAAAAAGAAACCAAAGAAACCAGAGAAAGCAACAATGAATTGGGATCTGTAAGTACAGAGCTTCCCAGTTTTGTTTAGCTTGAAACAAAGGAGGGGTTTTTTTGTCTTTACGAATTAAGAGAGTACAGAACAAAGGACTACACAAATAAGATAGAAAGAACAGTACTCGTTTTTCACCTGGCTTGACGTTCCAGAGCTGAAAGTCACCTTTCTTTTTTAAATTCCTGGTCATGTGGAAAAGGAAATTTTAACTACAGTTGTTCAGTTTCATAGTGGCCAGTCTGAAACATCTGCCACACAGTTGACTGAAACATTCACACCTAGAATAAAATTAAATTTGTTCAAAAAATATAATGCTACAGGGTGCTTTATCACTTGAGGAACAGGAGTCAGATAACAAAACTCACTGTTCACACGATAACTCAAAAGCAGCAATAATTCAGCTTTACAATCCTGATATACTTCTATAATGGTCACTTCTAAAATATATTTCCCCTTTGGTCTGATTCATTTGACCATTCTACAAAGCTTGACTTGGGACAGTGGATGACTCCACAGGGATACACTACCCAGCCAATTAACCACACATGTCTGAGCCAGGCTTGGCACCTGGAGATGCACCTGGGATGGAAACACACAATTACAAGAACTCAGGTATTACTGAAAGGAGGTGAAAACAGAGGTGGATCAGAAATAAGTTTTTGAAAAACTGTTTAAGTGGATGAAAGGACAAACATTAAAAAAGCAAGATTTTGTAGATTTTCAGGGAGGAGAAAAGTAAATGAAAGGGTTAAAAACTGAAATTAAAATTGTTAATTTTACAAATAAAAGTTTATTAGCTTTATTAAGTTGCAAAGGAGCTAGTTTTAAAGTTGTATATATGTAAAAAAGGGTTAGTGGAAAATGTTTATTGTTTAAGTTAGTCAAATTTTGCTCAGTGACAGAGAAACATATGAAGTCAGATTAACCTCATAAAAAACACTATTTATGAATCAAATTTAATTTGTTGTTTGTTTACTAAAGATTTTATGCAAACAAATACAAATAAGCTGTCCTGATTTATTAACATAATTTGAAAAATTAGATAAAGCCTTAATGAATATTTTAGAAGGTTGAAAAGCCAACCCAAAACTTTAAATATAAATTAACTCAGGTTAGAGGGAGATGTTGTTACAGTACCAGGAATGCAGCATGAGGAAGAAAAATAATTTTTGTACAGCAATGAAGAGAATTTTAGCTGCATAAATGCTGCTGTTTATTTCCTTCTTTGAAAAGGAGAGAGAAACCTCCTGAGGAGCAAAAAAAACTCCCAAGCCCTGAAACCATAGTTTGTATTATATACAATCAACAAAGCCAGGACAGCTCAGCACAGCTGCGGTCTGTGCAGAGGAGTCAGTGCTGTCTGACCTGTTTTGTGCATCTTCTAGTCCAGACTGATGAGGTACAAATTATCTGTTCTTCAGAAGTGTGCACCAATGCTGTGTCTCAGCTATTACACACTGACTAGAATATTTGGGGTGGAGGTGTTATTTTTTTCATGTAAGTGTCATGTTAATCATAGAAGTGGTGCCAACTCACAAAACCTTCATCATTCAAAAAAGTTACTATTTTAGGGACGAGATGGCAGGTTTCATCTTTGTCCAGGAAGAGGCCTCTCCAGAGCCACAGGATCTCATTGCAGGAGCAGTGCTGATGGGCTACAGTCTTATTAATCTCCCAATACAGGCACTTCAATCCAGGTGCATTTCTAGAAAATGTCATATCAGTAAGCAACAATACCTTTCTACCATGTCTTTTGGTGGCAGAGAGGACCAAGAGACAGTGAAAAAGTCAAATCATCAGGCAGGACTGTGTGGGGAATGAGAATGGGCAGGTCAGAATGCTGATCACTTAGGAAACAGTACAGGGATAGGAGAGTACTGCTGCAAAATTTAAATTCAACTAAGATCAGATCATCCTACTGGTATCTGGAAAGGCATACCTGCTACAGTACTTAAAAAGTATTAAACAAGAATTTTAAAAACAAGATCTTTCACATAGATAGGGCTCTTCTAGCCCTAACAAATGCCCATGGGTGGCATAGCGAGTGTTTGGATTGGTAGTTATTTATTTCAGTGCAACTTGACATTGTAAGAAATTTTATATGTGTCTAATATGAAATTCTGACCCTGAAGGAAAGTAGCAGTGTCACCCTAAACTAAAGTCATAATCTTAGAAAATTTTATTATGCCTAATCCAGGCTCCTCATAGAGATGGTATCTTTCCTTCCTTTTTTACCTTCTATCTAAAATCCTTTTCTGAAGTCCTTTCAATAATGGACTGATTCACATATTTTTGTTTCTTTCTGAAGTATCTCAGATTTTGCTTCCAAAATCAGGAGTTATGTTTGAGTTGCATTTTCTTCACACTCTCTTTCTTGATTCTTTTGGTTTTTTTCAGCTTAACATTAAAGTTCTCTTTCACTTCTCCAGAAACCACATTAGTTCAGATCAACAGTTCACATTAGCCTATTATCCCATCACTAACAGCAAAGGCCCAGGGAAGAATTAGGCAGGGCAAGACTTTGGAGATGCTTTCCAAGTCTAACCTCTCATTAACCAAGAGTATTTTGAACATTAAACAATTTTCAATTCACCTACAATTTACTTGGTTATTTTAATACTTGTGACTGGAAATATCTATTCTACTAAAATGACTTGCAGGAGAAAAATTTAATTTTGTTTTCTTTCACCTATTGCAGATGTGCTACTTACATGAGGAAGGTGCCATTAAATTCAAACCAATACCATAAGGTTAAGAGATAAGTGTTTGAGAGCTAATGCTTTTATCTTGTTAAACTGTGCTCTGAGATTAATGTTTTAACATCTTACAGTTCTATGATGCATGTTTGATTGTGACTCAGTAATGACATTTGAACTATCCATACAGTGCAAACTTGACGTCCACTGTAAAAGAGAAGTAAAATATAATGAAAATAGAAACAAACAAACAAAAAGCAACTCAGAGTGTCTTAGAGGTTCCCTTTTCATATTGTAATGTGCAGTAACACAGAGAATGGCACGGCAAGAAGACCAGTGGGTATTTTGGTTAGTTCCTGGTACAACTAAGGAAACCACAAAACCACATCAATCTCTAGTTTTCTCAACCAGTTACAACATAAAACTTTTCTGATATTGTTTCTAGAACTGCAAACCACAAGAATAAAGAAAGTTTAGCTTATTTTCAGCAATTGACTTAGATTGCTTTCAGAACTTCATTGACATTTAAAGTAAATGTCTCAGTGCAGCTCTTGGGTGTGACATGAAGCAAGCCACGCAAGCACTGGTACTGTGTGTGCCTCAGGAACTGTGAAAATTTAATTCTGACTATTTTCTAAAATTACTTCTGATTCCTGCAAGAATCAACATATCTCCTTGCCATATTTATGTCGTGCTACAAAGGGAAAAGATGGTTATCAGTGCATTTAAATAATCAAGTTTTATTTTCCTATATCAACTGCTTCACAAAATAGACAGTGAGTAATACAAATTGGGGGGAAAGATTGTTCTCTGTTCTTGGCAGTTCATAAGTGACTATGTATAGCAGGACTGATGACTACTGATGTGGAGATAATGTTGTTTTCTTTGCTTAAAAGGTGTACCATTACCTTATGCCTGTGCCTCTTACCCAGTGGCATGCAGCAGATACAGCCAAGCATGCATCAATCCCACGGGTTTGGAATGCTGCAGAGATAAGGAGCCAGTATCTCAGACATGAGAGGTCTCAAATTCAGGGGTTATGTCCAGCCAAGCCTCTGAATGACAATGCTGACCCAGAAGGCATCCTGAGTTTTCTTAGCAGTGTTCACAAAGCCATCTCAAAGCAGCTATGCAAGATGTTACAGGAGTCTTCAGGATCCCTAGAGCAGAACAGATATGCTCCATATGTCCCAATCATTGGAGGACTATGGACTAAAAGCAAGGCTGACCCCTTTAGAAAGTTTGCCCCTCCCCAGTATTGATGACATAGACAATCCCTCCACATTCAGCTATTCTGGATGTGCAAACTGCCTAACAGCTGCAGCACAATCAGAACTCCAGGAACATAGGAAATGTTTTCTGCATCTAAAAAAGTCTGAACCTTGAAGCATAATTAAATCTTTCTGTAAATGGAAAGCCAAACAAGGGCATTTTTCTTTGATGCAGAACATAATCAAATAGCTTTTAGTTATAAGTGTAGCAGTACTTTAAATCAATCACTGCAGTCTTTAAACTGAAAGAAACCCAGAAACAACTCTGTGTTTGACATCTGTAACAAAATGAATGCCTGGTTAGCATTCTGCCTGCCACAAATTCCATCGGTTCTTCTTTTTCCATCTGGCTATAAAAGCAAAGTTATGTAGAAGTTAGTTCATTGCATAAAAACAGTAGTCTGTGGACCCAGTACATGTCAGGAACTGAATTTTTCTCCATTTATGAATCTTTTAGTAACATAATGAGCAGATCAAATATATGTTCCAGATAACTGTATTACAACCAGTATTTTTTGTGGATTCATGATCTGGTAAGGAAGAACATGAGGAAAGTCACTATTATTTAGGATAGCCAAATCCAGGAAGACATCAAAGAATATCAGAAAGATTTAATAATGGAAGATGACTAACTCTGAAATAGCTAGGGCCTCCAGTTTTTCCTATGGATCAATAGGTAAATGATAGAGCATAAAAAATCACTTCTTAGGTTTGTATGTTTACTTAGTAAGGGACTGAAATGGTGGCAATCTGAAGAACAGATTTATGTCTGTTAAACAGGTCTATGACCTGTTTAAAAATGTAGTCTAGGCTAGTCCTCCATTTGGGTGTGATTCCTAGGGAAACAGACAGACTCATATGGCAGTCCTGCTACCCTGTCACACTCACTTCTTAAACTGTTTCGTCTTCATTACTCATCTATGAGAAATATTTTTCGAAGTCTTCTATTAATCATCACTAGAGTAAATAAGAGTTCTATTTCTTCATTGTTCAAGAAAGAAAGCATTTAAAGCATTATGTCATATAACAAATTACCAAAATGTGTTAACTCATCTTCTCATTCCTTACAGAAGCGTTCAGATCATCTTCTATTGGCAAAACAACATCTTTCAAAGAACAAAGATAATTTTGGAAGACTAAAGCTTTCCTAGTCTAAGTGTCTAACTATAAAATATAATTGAGTACTATATGATAAGCCAAAAACTGAAAGAAAATCTTTTATCCATTTTCTGAGCAATTTCCTGGGAGCTCTCTTTATAATATGTTTTAATTGAGTATTAAAATCTACGATATAGATTTTAATCTCTGGAATTGTTTTGGCCCATGCCATTATACTTCTAACATTAATAGATAAATCCTTAACTATTAACTTTACTGTCAATATATTATTTAAAATTAAATACAAAAAACATGAAGGAGAAAACTTAAATTCCCCACATGTATTTAAAAATCTACTTCTTAAAATATTGACCTTCACAAAACTGAAATTAGGTTTACTTCCAAGGACTTTATATTTTGATTTTGAAGAGCTTATGCAGTATTTTTATGAACTAAAACAAACTCATTTGATGTCATGAATGTAGTTTTCTGAGGAGTTTTTGGGTTGCTTTGTTTTTTGTTTTTGTTTTAATCAAGCAGAATTGACGATTTAATAAGCATGTGAGTCTATTTCAGAGCTTTCTTGTTAAAAACAGTTCTGTAACTCTGTGACGAGGAGTGCTATTCAAGAAACACGTGATAGGCATTTAGATTTCTCAAATGTGCAGCATGGGAGATGAACCAAGGCACAGTAACTGCAATGCTTCCCAGGCCTTTTCATTTGAAGACTTCCAGTGCCTGCTGTGGCAAATCTCAGCTTGGCAATTTTCCACTTCTGGAATAACTGCCTCATCTTTCTTCATTCCTTCCCTTTATTTCTGCTGCAAGCCTAGCTCTGAAGTGCCTCAGAGTTACTTTCTTTACCTTGTTGCTTATGCTATCTATATGCATAGGTCCATGCCATTTATATTCTTAGGTCTCTGATGTATATTTCTTTAAGGGGAAGAATATGCCTTAGGAAATGAAGACTTTTATTTTAGCATGCCTTTGCTTTAATCGGCTTGATATTAGACTTCTAGGTAACTTTTCTATGATGGGAAGATGCTCAACTGCAAATTTACCAATGCCTTTGTCCCTCGCTGTGGTGAAGCACCTGCCAGCAGAGACACATGGCTCTTGGCATGGCAGAAATCAGTGTGCTTCCATTGGTCTCAGGGGACTCCACTGCCCTGTCATGCTTCCTGCAGCTCTATCTGCTACTTCTTCGTAGGAAGGGAACCACTGAGGGCAATTGACCCATGGTTACAGAGTGTACATACTCTCCCCAGGATACCAGCAAGCATGGGTTTTTCAGATATCTGCCTCTTTTACAAGCTCTTCTTTCCATTTCATTCCTTAAGGACATGATAGCAGCAATATTTGTGCAGATGCCAGAAAATTTAGCTGGTGCAGCCAGCATGCAGACTTCTGTGATGAAATAATTGAAAACATATCCTAAATTTCCACATTCCAATTTTGTTGCCACTCTTGAGCACTTTTTTTAGTTTGAGCTCTTCCTGCATGTGCCTCTTGCCTAACTAGAGCCTTTTTTTGACATCTACAATTAATGCTGTTCTTCTCTTATACAAATTACTGATGTCCCACCATTTACCTCCCATAATCTCTAATTGTGTTTGAAAGCTGACTCTCAACATCTTCATCAGGTGCTCCTTTGTCTTCTGAGTCCACTTGTAACAATTAGGTTTTCTGACACAGCTATTTATTTAGCATATCCATTTTAGTGCTCAAATAAATCTATTTACATGTTAATAAGTTTCATTCCTTCTACCACCCAGCTCAGACAGGCACTGTGTCTTTTTTTAATGCCAATGTGTGTCTCAAAGGAATTAACCCATTGACTTAAGATAATACAAAATTAAAGTACTAACTTGGTTACTCTTCACATTCTATAAAAAGAATGCAGAAATCTATCCTTTCTGCTCAGTTTCCTTGCATCCCATTAACGTTATTCAGCATCTCAGAGCTGTTTGGAAAAGAGATTGTGCCTGTTCCCTTCTACCCAGATATTTAATTGAATTCAAAAAGAAATAAAGATATTTAATTGAATTCAATCTCTCTCATCAAATATCAGCTAATTTTTTTTTTTTTAATGGCTGTGCATTGCATAATTCTTAGCAGGCTTTTTGTACAGGTCAACAGAGTTATCACATGGCCATGGAATGAGCTGGAATTATATTTCTTATCTCTTGGGCCAATTTCTTGCACTATCTGGGAGAGTTTATAATCTGATTTTATGCTAGAACTAATTATAACACTCTGGATATTTGCCAGGACAAAATCAGATTTTTGACTCATTCTTTTATGTTTTGTGCTTTTTTATTCCTCATTTCCTTTTCAAAACTTTGTGACATAGTCAGAAGTAAGTTATAAAATTCGATTTCCAGCTAATGTGTTTGGAAAATTCTATTCAAAGCAAGGTTAGTTCTTAAATAATTGGGCATGCATACTTTTATTCTATATGCTTTGAATACCCACATTGTTAACCACAAAAGCCTGGCTAAATATATGTTAAGTTGTAGACAACTTAAATTTCTTTCAGTTACTAATACAAATAATTGATTTTCTCTACGCTATAAGCAGCATGCTATAAAAACTTGCTTTGGTTTGGGGTGTGTGGATTTTATACAACCCCCCTCCTTTTCTGTAAGCTATGCATGACTTACCAGTTGAAAAAATCCACACAAATGACTGCTTTTCCAACAACACTTAGGAAATATTTATATATTTATATATATAAAAGCAAATCTATTGTGCGACTTAATGCTTTGATTAATAACATCAATTTTACTTTCTCCCAAAAAGTGGGATAACTTGACTTAAGTCCCTTAGGGTGTAAGTTTTTGTGAGAACCATTTTGAACATTTTGGTCAACAAATCCAGCTTCCCAGATTCAGGAATTATGATTTCAGATATTATGATGCTCTTGAAAACCCTTCCTTCCCAAGGTACTCACTAGGACTTTCTATAAACTAAGTCCATTCACCTTTTACTTTGAAAGCTTGTTTGTCATTTAATAAGGAAATAGACTTTTAAATAATATTTCTGAACAGAGTTCATTTTCCTTTGTCAGTAAGAAACAAAAGTAGGAATTAGAATTAGCTTGGTTGTAAGATTTCATGTTGTTCTTTAACCAGCCTTTTCAAAGGAGAAGCTACTACTGGCAATGTGATTAATGGAATATATAGAATACCTCCCCTTCACTCTCCAGTTTCCAAGAATTGTTTGGATTTTGTGTTCTAAAATAAAAAAGAGCTGCAATAATTCACACTCTTGTTCATTTCCACACACAGAGAAGCCAGAAAACAAGCTAAATAAAACCTTCCTAAATTGATCCTATATTATTCCCACTTACACCCTTAAAATCAACATGAATGAAGCAGGAAGCAGAAAATAAGCTACCAACAGTAATAATTCTGAGTAATCTGTTTGCTTTAGTTTCCTATATCCACCCATTTTCCTTGTTTTTCATTGGCTTCCACTTTGTATCTAATTTATGGCATGAACACATACAAGGCTACCCACTACACCCAGGCTTCACAGCATCGACTGATCTTCCCAGTACTTGTCATGCAAAACAGCACAAAACATCTACAACAGGCCTTAGCTGCACCTGCAATTCACTATTAACCCACGATATACCCTGCTAAGTCAGTGAGCACTTGTGAAATGATCTTTTTCCATGGGAGGGGGTACTTTGCAAAGACAGCAGGGAAGCAAGATGAGTGATATTTTTCAAAAGATAAACATAGGTCTCCCAAATGATAAAAGGATGGTGTTATCCAAGATGAAATCATCTGACAGCGATCTGTTTAGTGAAATAGCTCTTTCTAGAGTATTTTGTAGAATTTATTATTTTACTGCTACAATATTAGGTTAGGGAGCAAAATCACAATTCTACTTTCTTAGAAATGAAAAACCAAATAGCAACCATTTCAGTGAAATTATTCAATGTTCAAAATGTTCAATCTAGCTACTCAAAGAGCCCCAGGGACTCTGCACCTTGAGGACTGGTACAGCCAGACACTCAAGCTTGAGTGGGAATCTGTGATTCTTGTCTACACCACTGGGCAAAGTGGAAGGGAGTAGCAATGTGTGCTGAAAATGGAAATAGTTTCCCTAGAAAAGCAGGGTCCTTGTTCAGGCTGGTCAAATATTTGCTATCAAAGCTGTTCTTCAATGGCAGATTACTCTCATAAACTGGTTGGTTGTTTTGGTTGGTTTTTTTCTTATATTTCTGTCTTATGCTTAGAAAACTGAGTTTTCATTATTTACAAAAACAAACAAACAAACAAACAAACTCACAAACATAGGAGGTTTGAAGTAAAAACTGAAGACGGTCCAAAATTTTTGCTGTGAAAATAAAGGCCTTTTTTTGTTCATGTCTATTTCTTCCTCTTTTGCCACTCCATGGCCAGTTTTAGAGTTAATAACAAAGAGAAACCTTTGTTAAAAAATTAGTTCTTGTTGAAAATTTGTCTGTCTACAGGCAGAGATTATCTAATAAATATTTTCCTTCTAATTTTTTATTATTTTAACAATTTGCAGTGAAATTCTTATTTATTGAGCTAATATTGAACAAATATATTTTATCAATTGAAAACAGATCATAAGCTTTACCTCTTTAGCATGAGCATGTATAAGTGTGCTTCCTTGAAAATTAATCAGTTATATTATGGAGACCAGAATCCAGTCAATCACAGTCTTCAGTGATAGACTAATTTTAGGTTAGGTCTAGGACCCTAGACATGAGAATAGATAGCAAATATCTGAAAGCCACAGGCTGGGAGAATGACCATTGCTGCAGCTTTCTGAACACACAGAATGGGGAAAATTGTTGAAGCTGTAGAAGAGGATTTGGCAGTGCTTGAAAAGTGAGATAATCAGACCTGAGCAGTGAGTTTTAGCAGGGAGTTTAGAGTATCTTAGACTTGTTTGTAAAAAGAGTGCACTGCAGGAGCACTGGCTTTGCTTCACAGCCTAGGTAAATCAGACACATGAATGTCTTGCATGCCAGGAATGCAACAAAACAGCCAAAGAAGACCTTCTGTTTTTCAGCTTGGGTATGTATTTTACAGAAAGGAAATATTTATTCAACATTTGAGAAAAGAACGGAGCAAAACTTTAAAGAGAGATTAAGTACATAGTTGTAGAGGGAGATTGAGTGTTTGGGTTGTTCCAGTACCAAAGAAGTAAAAAATCTAGAAAGGGCGTGTTTTGGAGTTTTGTAGGGTTTTTTCCCCTAGGTAAATGTCCTGTGTATGTCAGTGAGACTTTTGGGGTAAAAATATTTCAAGATTTAGCCCATGTTACATTGTAAAACTGTAATTACGCAAATGGTTTTGTCATAGCAATCGAGTGTGTTTAATGTAGTGTAATTTGGGAAGGAAGGACTTCCCAAAGGAAGGGGTTATCTCTACTTATTTGTAAACATGAAGCAAATTGATTTAGTATAGAAATATTTATCATATTTGATTGATAGAAAGCGAGGGTATTTCTACATACTGCATCTATGTGAATGTTTTCAACATCTGACTTAAGAGAAAATGTTCTAATAGCTACTGCCCTTATTAATCCCACATTTAATGCCTTTAAATATTGCCAGTAATACAAATAACTTAAAATGAAAGATGTGTTTGTGTACAGGTATGCATGTATGTAGTATATAAATTAGTTTTGAAACATTTATTTCAAGGCTTGCAGTAAAATATTTTAAGATACCACTGTATGAATTACAACTTATTTTAAATGTAGATATTTTAATGTCATGTAATTAAACCAACCCCTTCTTTTTTAACTCATGTTCTGTTAAAAAAAAAAGTTTTTCTCTTCCTGGAAACCATTATACACTTTTATTGTGAGGCATCAAAGTGTATTCTACCTTGAAAACCATTTATAAAGAGTAAGAAATATGATCAGCAAAAATAAAGCATCAGACTAAAATATAATAGTGAAAATATTCTGCATTATGTGTGAAATAAGGAGCTATGCTAATGCATACTAACATAATGTGAGTTTAGTCAGGCCTTCCTTTAACCAGTTTGAAAATACTTATCACTATATGTAAGTACATGTACTGTCCATATGCAAATTCTTGTGTTATAAAGGTTCAATTCTCCATTCTGTAATTGGCTCTGGCTGCCAAGCAATATGCTAACACTGAATTTCATCTGCTTTTATAGCACATCTGTTAGTAGTGGATGACAGTCAATTGGCTGAACTGATAGTCCAAGCACTGGCACAAAATCAACTCCTTTTTCCCCCCTTGATTTCATTAATTTCCTGCTGGTTGAACATCCCAGCCTCCCAAAAATGGTATCAGTTCATACTGCCCTTCACAACAGAGTGACATTACTGTATTTTAAGAAGACAAATGTATTTGGAAGTGAACTAATAGGATTTGTTTCAAAAGGAATGAACAGTTTACTTACTACAGTCTGGAAATTTTCAGGTCTTTAAACGAGGATGTATCTGCTGATGTGCAACACTACACAATTCAAATACAAGACCTGCATAAAAGAAAAAAAAATTTCAGGGACAGAGTGGAGAGGTCAATGTTTATTTCCACCTCAGAGAAAATACATGAAAAGCACATGGAAAATAAGGAGGCTTCACTAAAGGCAAGTCATGACTGACTAATTTGGTGACCTTCTATGACAGATTTACAGCAGTGTTGGATGAGGGAAGATCCATGCAAACATCTAGCAATATTTCAATTTTCCTTCCTTTCTGAAGACAAGCTCAGATGCAACTTTTTCAACAGACAGGTAAAAACTTACTACGTTTTGTTGGGGTTTTTAATTTAAGAGAATATGTTTCATATGAGGGATGTCAAACTAAATGCAGTTGTATAGCAAAAATATAGAAGTAAATAAGGCCTAGGTTTTCTTGGAAATAAGCAGATCACATAATTATTAACAAAGATTGTGCAGTGTTCACTTCAAAAAACTTCATAAGAAATTGAACACATGCTGTATCTAGTGCTACTCATTATTTCTCCAGGTTTTACTGATTTAGAAATACGTCATACAAAGAGCAATGCAAAGAAACCCCAATCAACCGAAAAACCCCCAAACAAACAAAAAACAAAAGCTACTGCTCTTTTTTTCTTTTAAAATTGCCTTTAAAAAGGGGTTTACTTCAAAAGGTTTTTTATTTCTCTGTAAAACAAGGTGTTAATCACCTTGTTGCACTCCAAGCTGGGATAAAGAAACACTCAGTATATTTCTTCTCCTGCAACACATACATGTAAATAATTGTTTCTGGCATGGAAGTTCATTGGAAGGTAAGTCAAAATAGAAGTTTGTGATCAACATTTGGTTTGTTTCTGCTAACTTCAAACTAAACAAGTTTGCAAGTTTTGTCTTTGATGAATCTGTTATGTCCTGAAACACTGGAGCCACAGATGGAGGGGTCACACTGGCATCTTCACAAAACACCACTAAGTGGTGCCTTCCCTTGCCCATCATCTCACTGAGATTGTGGCCTTATATGCAAGGCCTTAGACAATGTCAAACAGAATATTAAAATCTAATATTTTCTTTTGACATGTCTTCAGATTACAGGCATTTTCCCATGTTTGTTCCAGTGCTATAAATGAAATTATTTCATGCCACATAAATATGCTGACTTTAGTGTAAATTCAGATATTCATATGAAAATATTTCAAGATTAGTTTGAAACGACATCTAAATACTTCTATAATAAACCTATGATAGAATAATAGTTGTATTATCTGTAATAGTACATCTACTACTAATAGATCATAGAACATGTACTATGCTGGGGAAGTATGACTTGGCCTGACTTTCCCTCATTTTTGAGCATGTTCTAATAACATTTGAGCTGAACTGAGCTGCAGACACACTAACCCAAACAAGTTTAACAGATGGAACAATGATGACCTCACACTGTGGTCTAGACAGGCTAACAAAATGATTGCATAACAGAAAGAGGCCTCCAGAGCAGGATAAAATACAGTCTTTGATGAACAGTGGACTTTGGGGTATATAATAAATTTATACATTAAATTTAAGTATGTTTTATAAAATAATGGTTTTTATTGAGATGTGATGAGACCACATTGATGGCTGCACCTGTTGGATAAACCAAAGGATTGAACAGATTTTCAGACTTACTCTCTACACAAACTCTAGATCTCCTCCATAGTCCATATGTGCAGCAAAGACAAGCCAGATATACCTACTGACTTTAACTCTACTTTAAGTGCTTTCCTTTGCAAGGATATTTTCCAAAACTGTTTGTTTCCTAAGCAGCAAAATCTAGGACAGAAATGACTGGCATGAAACATGGTGATTTTTTTTTTGATGATAAATATTTTCTTTAAAACTTTTATTTTAACAATCATAAAAATATTCATCTAATTCTGAATTCAAAGTTTCTTATTTTGTACCTTTAATTCAATTAATTTTAAAGTAAGAAGAAAAATATTTTTGATTGTTTCCTGGTGCCTAGCTCAGGGCTTGAGAGGCAGCCCACAGAGAGGTATGGTAACTGGGCAGATTACAAGGTGCAGAAAATGTAGAAAAGGCCATGGCTGTGATTGATTACAGGGTTTTTTTCACATGAACTTCATCATATCAAATAGATAAATATGTATTTTCCCACTAATTTGAAGGAGCTTCAAGTCACAGTATCTTATTTTAAAGAGAAGATGGCTCAAAGAATTCCTCTTTTTTTATGTATGTATTTAAGCACAAAAGAAACTTTGTGAACAAGCACAATAACAACTTTTTATGACTACAAGACTTTATTAGCTAGGAAGAAGATAAGGAGAGTGATGAATAAGCTATGTAGCTCTCACCTAGTGACATCTAATAAAATCTTCAAATATTACCACAATGGCGCTCAAGTTTAAAGAGAACACTTTACTATTGCACTCCTATCCTGTACTTTTTCTAAATTTCCACATATTTCACAGTAGTAGTGTCTGTGAGTGTGGTTCCAGTGTCAGCAGAGCTGTGCTCATTTCCATCACCTGAAATGGGTGTGAAGGAAACTCCACCAAGCATAACCAGCTCAATACTTTTGTCTCAGTTTGTAGAAGTGAACTAAGGCTTTGTGGCATATAGAGGAGCAGTACTACATAGTGAGGCCAAATATGCAGAGTCTGATTCCAGTAGAGTTAACTTGGTCATATTTTGAACATCTGTGAAGTCCAATGTGAATTGAATGTTAAGTAAATCAACTTATTTTATTAGTAGAGCATGGCGCATTGCCATTTATTCCAACTCAACTTCTTTTCCACATCACATGCCTTTTGTGTATTTCATACATGCCTGAAAGATACTATTTCTGGAATAATTTCCAAGGGTTTTGCTATGTCTATGGAACTGATTCTAGTATTTTTCCAGAAAATCTGCGTAGTTACACTATGTGTGCAAAGCTTTCACAGCAGAGAAAAAAGATCAAATCAATGACAGTGAAACAACTCAGAGATGACCCTGCTCAAGTTTAAAATTCCTACTTTAGCCTGTACTGGGGGGTCTTTTGGGGTTGGAAAACAGATGCTGAATAGTAACAGTAAAAGTCAAATAAAGCACAAATAGACAAATTAATGAACGTTTGTTACTGCAGAGCTGAATGTTGCCTAGTCGTCATCTCAGAAGTAATTTTGGGAAGAAACGTAGGAGCTAGGGAGTAAGAAATATTTTCTGGCTATTACTGACATTAAAAAATGGGCAGCTACTTAAAAATGCTCAGTGGCTTGGAATGTCAGCCCAAGCACTGGGGAATGACTTTGTGGAAAGGTTCACAGCCAAAATTATCCAGTGCACATCCATGCTTCCAAAACAGATCTTCCAAAGGCATGCTAGGTTACCGTGTGACCTGCAAATAGGACACATTAGCACATACAAGGATTTGGGTTTTTGCTGGCAGTCTAAGTCTCCTTAGACCTAAGTCTTCCAAAGTCTCATTAGGACACCAGTCTTTGGAAGGATTACAAACACAGCGTAATTTACCCTTATCAGCACACTTTACCACAGGGCTTCGATCTCTACCTAGAGCTATAGGAACAATAAATGTATCAGAGCTAAATTGTGCCTCAAGGCCAATACTCCTGATTCTACTGTCCTTCCTGTTACGTCTTGTGATGTTTTTCTGTTCTCATCTACTCATCCCATAAGACATCCATGTGAGCAGCTCTGTGGTTTTATTTTCATGTTTAAATCCAGTTGCTGTGATCAGCTTTTTTGTAACCTAAACTGCAAGTTGTTGTGACCATACTAAAGTAAAGCTTTTCAGGCTCAGCCCGTAACTCTGCTATTAGAGGTTTAAACCTCAGTGTAGAGAAAGTCTACAATGAAAGTGAAGCTCTCTTTCATTTCCTATGATTCAGCATAGCTGTACTTGCAAATTACCCAGTTTTGCTTCCCTTGCTGTGACATTTGAGACCTGCCCTCCAAGCGCCATGGAAGGCTAAGGACTTGCCAGCTCAACATCGTAGATGGTATCACAGTCATGGTAAACCTCTGCCTTAGTGCTGGCTTGGAGGCAAAGATACACCAAGTGAGTATGTGGAGTGGCTTTTAAGGACTCTGCTCATGAACCTCATAAAAAGCACATTAATTTCAGAGGGAACATGATTGTATAATTATCTCAGTGCACTTTAGATTAATTGACAAAGGCATTCTTCTTTTTTAAAGTCTTCATGAAAATATTAAGGCTCATGGTGTAAGGAGGTACTAAATGCAGACATAGAATCTTTTGAAAGCAATAACTTGATTTCTGACCACTAGTTGTACTACATTACTACTTAAATGAAGACACAGAAATAAGTGTTTTGTCCCTTAAATGAGTAAATCAGTAACTTTTCCTGTAAGAATAACACTAAGAATGATATAGGAGTGATATTTTTAACAGTTTGTTTCTAAAGGATGTTTAGTTGAAGGTCCCTCAGTTTAGTAGTTATCTCTCAGTGGTATTTCCTGCATTAAAAGTCACTGTGACTAGCCTTTCATTCTTCTGTTCCAAAAATAAGAAATACAAAACAAGCTGGTACTTTGCAGTCAGAAAACCTAGGAACCAAATTCTGAAATAGCTCTAGCTGTGGCACCTAGGAAATCAGCCAGTCTGCTTCCAACCCCTGTGAAAAAAGACACTTCAGCCTACCAATGAAAAGAACACTTAGTTTGTCTTCCCAGAGAGTACTGATATGCATCTTGAAAATGTCTAATTGCATCAATATTCTGTCAAAGTGAATCCCTTAGTAGTAGTTGTTGAAACAGTGACAACCCACCAGTTGCTAATGATGTTTTTAAAACTGTTTTAGAAGTGACAAGACAAATGTCTGATAGCAATTTTTAAATTAGATCAGATTTTTGAACCAGTGGTTGTCAAGTCCTTTTCCATTGCAGATGCAGTTAATGACTTCTATTCATCAGGTACTATTCTTTTAGTCATCTTAGAATAGCATGAAGCTTGGGATTGTTTCTGATAGATCGTTTGTTTGCTTGGATTGAGAGAATTCAAGTTTCTTTTTCCCACTTGCTTTAGGCCTTCCAGTAGGAAAGACTTCAGTCATAAGTTTGCCATCTCTTGGTATATCTGGACAATGTATTATTGAATTCAAAAGCTAAATTAGAAATGGGGGGTGGGGTGTAACATTCAGTTTAAATGAAATACTTTAGGTATGTTATGCACACATAGAGAGGTACAACAAACACTTGGGGTTTTGTATAAAACTGCTTGGTCAGACAGAAACTAGAGTATCAGACTAAAAAATAGTGCTGTGAACTCTAGTATTAAAGTAGCCAGTTACCCTCCCAGTGTGTGTCTCTTGGCTGACTGACTTTGGCTTTAAAAAAGATGCAACTTCAAAATAAGGCTTTTTTTGTGACTAATACATTCATCAGGTTTCAGTCTTGTGTGGCTTATACAGGATTATCTGGAGGCTTATAAAGGGTCATCTCTTGCTCTAACCATTCCTTTGATCGATCTTGCAAGGTCTTTCTTTCTTCTCTCTCCCTCTGGCTCCCTATTTTTAAGAAACTGGTAGGAACATAACTATTGTTGAAAACTCTCAGCCTGTGTCAAATCTGGTTGAACCAGTTGGCCCATTTTCAAAAGTCCTTGCAGAGTAGGAGACACTCAAATGCAAACAGAGACTGTACAGTAGCATGTTTCTTGCACTGGCAATCAGTTAAATCAAAAATAACCACAAACTTTATTTCTTAAAATCCTGTAAAAGCTGTGCCAACAATACTGCAGTTATGAAGCTGAAAAATGCACTCAAAGACTTTCGTTTTCCAACAGCTTTCAGTGGGATGCTGTTATTGAGACTGCTGCCTCCTTGTCAGGCTGACATCTGTTCTTTGTGTTTGAGAAACCCACCATTTCAGACAATTCTACAGTCTGCTCATTGCTTTCCTCCCTTGTTGGTTTTTTTTTTTTTTCACTCATGAATTTGACAATGTGGCAAGGGAGTCTGATGGATTGGACACTTCAGGAATAGGGCTTGTAAGGTGAGGAAACCCTCAAGTATCTTCTATTCAGCCTTCCTGGCAATAAGTAACTGCCTTTCTTTTTTTAAATGCAACTTTTAAATTCAACTGCCAGTATTTTACTTTGAGGGTCAGGAGATTCTTGAGACTTAAGAAATTCTTCTGCTTTTATCTTCAACATGTCATGGAGCTGTAACATAAGGAGTTTTCTTCAGTTTGCAAAGACCATTAGGAACATGTGCTGGCAGGCCAGCTGTGCTTAATGCAGGTTTCAGTGATGTTCCACCAACTTCATTTTAACATTCATGGTTCTGTGGCCAGAAGATGTGGTCAGGGTATTCATTCAGAGCATTTCTGGGAAATAACATCCTGGGTGGGCTGTAGAAGGATGTAATAGAACTAATAATTTTATTCACCTTTCCGCAGAGAGGACCTATGAGAGAGTGAACAAGCAGCAAAGAAAATACTGATTTATTAAATTTAATCCAGCAAGGTAGACACTGATGCGTAATTCACCAGAATAACCCCACCCTGGAGCTTTGCATGACAGATATGTTAGGGAGTGAGAGAGGGCAGCCCTTCTTTGCTGGAGCTGTTCCTAAAATTCCATTTCATCTCCTACATTTAAAGTTTGCTGTGGCATAAATATTACTGCAATGAGAGAGAACCAGACAAGCTGAAGACTTGAGTATTGAGTATAGATACCTTGTTAATAACACTGGTCACTATGATAGTTACTTGCACTAAAAATAAATCTTACTAATGTTTGTAATGATAGTGATTTTTGTTTCTAGATCGAAGTGCTAGTTATAGAATATATAGTAGATATTTGACCTATAAAATACAGCCTCCACCAGTAAGAACAGCTATTCAGAGGGGGTTTTTTGTGTAACTTGGCTCAGCTGACCACAGAACGAGAGAATGGGAGTCTCAGAGATCGCAATAGCACGAGAAACCAAAAATAAAGCTACAGGGTTAGCTATTAGTGATTTTAACTTAACTACTGTATTTTACCTGTTGCTTCTGGAATGTGCTGGGGAGCAGTTTGAGGAAAGAGAATCAAAACCTGGAGTAGGCACTAAGTTACCCAAACCACTGTGCCTTCAATTTTAGAAATGAAAATAAATATTAAAGATGTATGTCATCATACACAACGGCAAAGACCAACATAAGGATGTCTCAGACTCTCCGTGGCACTGCTGGCATGCAGTAGCAATTGCCACATTACCCAGCACAATTTGAATGAAACTGAGTCAAATTTAATTAGCTCCTGTGTTTAGAGCCTTTCTTCACCCACAAGAAGTAGTCTTTATGATCCTGTTGTACAACTCTAATGTTGTACACAAGATGCAAGCTGTTAGGAGAATCCCATTCTGAAATCTGCCCAAGTTTACCATCACATACTGTAACTCTTAGAGTAGTGGTGGTCTGTTTTTTGTTTGTCACTCTCTTCTAGGGTATCTTTGCATCCTTTTTTCATATGGTACTGTATGACAGCTTGGCTGGTCCAGCTCTTAAGCCTGGGAAATGTCTTTCCTGGATTTGACCATATTTAGACATTGAGCTTTTCCTGCAGATTTTTGTTCCATATCTGTCTGCAGCCATTGCCACATTGCCTTTACCAAAATATTTGTCTCTCTTCATCTGCTCTGAAACTTTTTGCTCTTCCTTCATGGATCAAATGCTATTGACCATTGTGAGTTGATGAAAGTATGCTAATGGGGTGATGAGATCAGTTTCAAACTTGTTTGGCATGGAACATATGCTTAGCAGTTTCTAACACTCACCTTGAATGAACAGCAGCAATTGAATTCACCAGTATCAATAAATACTAATCCAGGCCACGATATACATGCCCTATTTTATCTACATTCAGCTACATTAATCATACAAGTATAAAGGGATGGCTGTCCTTACAAGCTGAAAGCATACAAACCATTTAAGAAATGACAGTTTCTCTAGTCTCATGTACTTACATATTTATTGGAGCTTTCTTATGGAATAATTTCACACCAACAGCAGAACATGTCCCCCATCTAGACCTCCCGAGAGTCTTTTTCATTGTGCAGTTCTAGTTTAGACACTTTTGATATACTCATAGGGAGTGTCTGTTGCTCCTCTGTCAACATTGCCCCCAAACCATAAGGACAGCCATGTATGTATCATAGAAGAGGTATTTTAAAACACTTAAACCAAGATGAGTAGTCACAGGATCATTGTTCTGTTCAAAAGATCTTTAGCACTCTGTGATGATCACTGAAACAGCTTCCTTTTGTACATCTGAAATAAACACTGTACCTCAGTGGTGGTTTTAACAACTGGGTTTATAGAAGTGCCCTCAATTTAATTGTTTTTCTTGAACTTTTTTTTTCATATCTGTCTTCATTAGATTCATGACTTCATATACAGCCACACTGTTTTTCCCCAAGAAGATTTTGTGCTGTCAAGGTCCCCCTTGAAACTCCTATTATTTTTTTTTTCCTAAGCTTAGGTAACAAAATGTAGATGCTTCTTGCTCAGGGCAAACCATTTGCTTATTCACTGTTGTTTCATCATCTTTCAAGGAAAGCACCACAGACTGAATGTGTAAGATACTCTTCCCAGGTTTTATTGCAGTTATTCACTATGATGAAATCATAAACTACGTCACCTTCCCAGACTTCTTGCTCAAAATCCAGAGGTCTTTATCTTGAATCCTTCCCATCTTTTTAATAATTATTTTCATAAACAAACTTATTTCTCTCATATTGACATTGCATTCATCTTGCAATGCAATTCAGAGTCTTTCTCACTAGAAAACCCAGAAAACTGACATAGAGAAATATTGTCCTTCCTAAGCAGAACAGCTAGGCAAAATAACATGTATGTTTTCCTAATTAAGATGGGAAATCATAAAGAAATGAGTCCTTTGATGCAATTAAATCTGTTTTCAGGATCTCTAATTACAACTCCTGCTTTCTCATTTATGGGAGAGTTCAAAACACAAGAGTATCTTCCTGCTCCAGCCTCTTTAAGCCAACACCCAGTACAAAGGCCACTGGCTTTCCTGAGCGTGGTTTAGAGTTGCTTTGGGCTTTGCTGTTTGGGCTTTGGGCTTGGGTTGTTCCTGAACTCTTGCCTTTTTTTCTTTGAACATCTCCTGTATACTGCCAGGTTCCCTGAGCAGAATACAAAATGTTCTCTGCCCACAGCGCTTAAACTGCTGAGCAACCTTGTATATACCTTCAGTTTGTGAAAAAAACGTGCTTAGTAGCTTCTTGTAGACTGTTTATTGAAAGACGGTAGTTAAGCCTCACAATTCCAACCCAACCTACAAATGCTATATGAAGGTCCACCTCCATAGCATGCAGATTACCTCCACATGTTCTTAATAAGGCCTACATATTCAAAATATGAAACATTTGTTGCTCTTCCAGTGAAACTATCTGTATCAAAATTTTATTCAAAATGGGTTACCCAGTGTATGTAAGACCGCTAATGGCAGATCTTGGTGAAATTCCACTGCCCTGCAATGTTTGAAAACACAGAAGAAGGTCTGAACAATGTTGCCTCTGTTTTACAAAGACTGATATATCAATAACAAGATTTTATTGTAAAATCATGATTAAAGCTAATTTGAAAGTGTATCATAGATTTTAGTTCAAGCTGTGAAATAACATAGATGTTAGATCAAGCTTGTGACTCCAAGTTAAGCCAAAGTCAATTGGGATGTCTGGGAGAATGTATAAATTTCATCATAGACTTGAGTAATAAGCCAGTGAAGCTATTTTTTTCAAGGAGTTAAGTATTTAGACTTCCAAGTAACTGTTACACAATTCGGTGCCATGTGCCAACAACAGCTACCAGGTAATTGGTAACCACCAGTACTCTTCTGTGCTCTTCTAATAGTTTTGTGTGAGCTTTATATATGGAAAGAACCGCAATCAAAATTAAACAGTCATCCAAATCCTGTCTTTGACTGATAAATAGGTTGAAGCCAGTGCTTTTATGTGGACCAACAAACGAGAGAACTGAATGTATGGAATACTGCTTGCAAAACTGCGGTTATTACTGCCTAGGGCTATCGATGACGAGCGTGATTTTCCCCGTCTTGGGGAGCTGCCGTGACTTCCAGCCCCAGGAGCGTGCGAGGGAACCCAGCGGGCTCAGCCCCTGGTCCTGCGCGGACACGTCAGGGTGTCCAGGAACGCGCACGGCGCCGCGGGCAGCAAGTGCAGGGGGGCCGGGTGCTGCCTCTGCTGTGGATCCTCCTGTGTGCTGATACCTGCTCCGGAGAGGCTAAATTTTTGGCTTGATTTTTGAAAGGAAAAGGGGAGGGAAAGGAATGTTTGGCACTGTTGTTACTTCCAGCTGTCCGAGCCTCGGTCGTGGCAGTTGTCGCCACTTTTCCCTCCCGGGCACCGCGCTGCTCTGCGGTGAAACCGGGACTGGCGCTCCCGGCGCCGCGCTGGCCGCCCGGGCTTTGAAAGTAGCGCGCAACATCACAGCAGCTCGGCGCTCGCGTTTCTCCAGCGTCCCTCGCCCCACCGTCTCCAGCTCCCCCGGCGGAGGGACGGGTGAGCGCTCCGCGCCCATGGACGCTGCCCCGCGCCCGCTCGCCTCGCCGACATGGTATCACCCGAAACCCGTATCCCGCTATGGCGTGGTATATCCCGGTGCGGGAGGCGCTTCCCTCGGGCCGGTCGCGCCCGCCGCCCCCAGCCCTTCTCTTCCGTGGCGCTGAGACAGAGGAGCAGGGGCGCGCCC